>JALHAQ010000093.1:0-166544 GCA_023838395.1 Holcopasites calliopsidis
GATAAATCTAATTACAATATATTTTACAGTTCAAAATAATGCATAATTATTGAATTATTAAATTGATTTAAAGAAGAATTAATATTACGAGTTGAAATAAGAAACACAGATTGAAGTATGCAAGTTGAAAAAATGTGTTATGAACTAATAGCTGCTTGTAAACTATTAGGATAAATTTAATTGCGATCTATTTTATAGTTGCAACGTTGAAATAATAACTTAGATTTAAGTATGCAAGTTAGAAAAATATGTTGTGAACTAATTGCTATTTGTAAGTTATAAGGATAAATCTAATTGCAATATATCCTAATAGTTTAAAATTATGCATAATTCAAAGTAATACCTGCAGATATTATTTTAACATACTTTGCTGACAATAAGTTACGTCTTCCCTTGATTTACGGTGAGATGCAGTAGTCCATGACTCAGTGTCCGTGGCCCCATGACTCAAGTCCATCCATAGTGTCCATTAATTGACCAAGAAAGTCTGCACACACAAAAAGTTGATTAAATACCCACTTATTACGCACCATCGATCATTTGCGACTTAAATCATATTATATCTCTATTGTTCTTTATATATGGAATTTATATACATAACATAATAAAATAACAACATAAAATTTATAACATTCTGCGTTCGCATAAATGTATACTCACCACTATCGATAACTATCGATGGCCGATGGTACTGCTACGGGAAACTATCCATATTTCTCCATTACTACCGTGCGCCACACAGTTGAGGAAAAAGCCCACTTTTTCCCCTGTGCTGGAAGAAACAAATGTCCACCGTCATTGGTGTCCAGCTATATTTATTTTTTCCCCGGTGAACAGCTTCCCGATTCATCTGTTGAGCCATCGATCGGTCAGCCGCCGTCAGATCGTTTATCGAATAGACCGCGCCGCATGCTTCACCCGGTTATTTCTAGGCAAAAGGAGAAAAGAATGTACTCATAGTGTGTTAGATAAGAATGTACAAGTGCCCGGATACGCTACTATCCAGGTGAAATTCTGGTGGAAAGATTATTTAACAAATAGAACGAGTTGTTCGATTCTTTAATTCTCTAAAAGTTGGTGGTCGGTGAAAGACTTATCAGTAACACATAAAAATAGCATTGAATTATACAGGGTTTCCTGTAACTCATAGAAGAACCGGATGTGAGAGATTCCTGAGGTGATTCTGAGCAACTTTTTCCTTTGCCGAAACTTTGCCCAAGTCTTCGTTTCTGAGTTATTAACGAAAAAACACTGACCAATCAGAGCGCGGCGTCTTGAACAGTCGCGGTTGGGCGTGGACTCCACGCGCCAACCTGATTGGTCCGCGTTCTTCGTTAATAACTCAAGAACGAAGCCTTAAAGAAAGTTTTGCCAAAGGAAAAAGTTGTTCAGTATCGCCTCAGGAATCTCCCTTATATTTTTATAATATATTTATCCCTTGAAATGGCAATGGAGGAATGCTTTCCCATTATTTGCGGTTTCTTCTTCAGTTATAAAATGCGAAGTCGAGCGGTGTGATTGAATTTTCACTATTCGATAATGATTGCCAACGAAAATCTTACGAAGGAAACAACGCAGTTCGCATCATTATTATCATTACTACCTAAGAGCAGAAAACTCAGCAATAATCCTGGCCACTGGCGTATTCCTAATGGGATTGAACACTTTGAACCGGCAAGCACAATGTTGCAGCTATTCCGCTACCATTGTGTTCCATTAGACCAGCGGGGCTTAATCTTCGACCTTTGACCAGTCCAGGGATTCGGTGGAGGAGCCTGTATCAGTGATCAGGAGTGATTCTTCGTTTTCTGATCAAAAGCAGCCGGATAGCTACTCCGCTTGCTCCCGCACTGGAAAAGATCCCCCCTCCTATTCAATGAAATCGTTCGCTAAAAATAAAGACAGGGGGTCAGAGGAAGAAACGCGATCCGGCTGGCCGTTGTACGGATTGCGGTGTCGGTTACCTGAAATGCACTCGCCTTCCCGAGGCCCACATTTAAACAGAGGGAATCTCTCCGCTGGGTATCTCTCTCGATATCGGTTGCGGCAGATTCTGCAAAAGTGTTAACATTTTTCCATCCAAACTGTATTTACTTATTAAATTGATCAAACACTTGTGCTTGCAGCATGTTTCGAAACCAACAGTCCTAAACGTTACTTATAAAATTACTTATGAAAGTAAATTGGCACGAGAAAATAAAGTGCTTATAAAATTCGAAACTCACGACTTCTTCAAATTAATTGGTGTTCCAAAGTATTAGAAATTAATGAACTGCATCGCCGACCCACGCGCAACGGTTCCTAATGCTACAGTCCTTCGGCAACGCGGGGCGGATCGATCGATTTTGATTGTAGAGCCACGGCGATTGTAGTTTCGACCGATGTTTGCTCAATAAACCCCTGTGGAGCCGGCAAACTAACCGCTATTAGCCGCGGGCTCTCGAGCTGGAAGTTATTAATTGCATTGGTAGCGCCGTGCCCGTGTAAACCATTGGGCACACGAGGAATTAGGGTGTTCGCCCCGTGAAACGCGGCCGAATCGTGCCACTTGCACGTTTGACGCTTTGTCTACGTATCCGCTACGTGACAATTATTATCAGTTAGTAGCAGCAGGGGAAACGTAGCAAAAGTGTGAATACCTCCAAGGAAATCTGCGAATGTGACTATTACTATTTTATAGAACATTTGTTTGAGCTTTTTGCTCGTTCGTATCATCACTGCATGAACTGGAAACATTTACTGCACGTAAAGTTCACCATGTATGCGCATTTAGCGCCGCTCGTCCTTCCCATCGCCTCTGAATAATGGCGCGATTAATATAATGACATAATGGAATGTTTAAAACGGGTAATCGTTGAATTACCCTGCTGAGCATAAATTATACCCTACCAGTTAAGAGTTAGGAGCCATTTCGCGTGTCAATTCTGCCGCAGTGTATGTCAGTCGTCTTCGCGATAACTATTATCAATTAATAGCAATAAGAAAAATGTTGCAAAGGTGTTTATAGAATACTTGTTAATTAAGTGTTTATATAATACCAGGGGAATTTGCAACAGTAACTATTAATATTTTATAGAACATTTGTTTCAGCTTTCTGCTCCTTCCTATCATCATTAGTAAATTGGAAACAATATTTACCACACCCTGTATTTACCTGCACCTTATTGCTTACCGAGCGCCCAGGTACAAAAGCTTCTCCGCCCGTCGGAATTGGACGCTGTGACGTATCGGACGAAGGGGTTGCAGTAGAGGATAACGCGGGGGGTGTGGCTCCAGTTCAGGAGTTGGCCAGATAGATTCATTAAGGCGGCACCGGCGAACTCGAGGGAGACAGCGTGTTTTCGGTCGAACTTCCGGTTAAATCGAATCACGCGGAATTTCGCGGGTAACAATCTTCTATTTGACTTCCACCGACCGTCTGATTTACCGTGGCCCTTTGAGTACACACACATACACACGTCTTTCAAAGCGACTCGCTCGACGGCAATTCGCTTTGTCCTGTTTGATGAGCTTGCTTCTTGCCACGAATTCTTTAGCAACGAGTTAAATTGGTCCTGCGGGATGCTTTGCCTCCCCCCTGGACGTTTAAACGGTTTTCCGTTACCTTTGTTCACAATGGAATTCGCTTAACGTGCAGCCAATTGCTGTGGCAATTATCCGTTAGTTGATTAAATTAAAAATATTCAGTTTTATTCGTTTTAATTATTGCTTTTGTCAAAGGCCTTTCGTCATACATCGTACGAATATGAAACGCTTCTTTCATCCTACGTTTCTTGTATTCAAACAATTTTTGCATAATGTTAAAAGAAATTTGTATAATTAAGAATCCTTTACGATAATTTACCATGATTGGCAGGAAGTTCAGACAGTTCCTCAGCCTCGTGAAACGCTGAATAACCGAATCGTGCCACTTTGCACGGTTAACGCTTTGTCGACGTGTTATTATCAATTAGTAGCAATGGGAGAAACGTTGCAAAGGCGTGAATACTTCCAAGGAAATTTGCCACAGTAATGATTCATATTTTATGGTGCAGTTGTTTGAGCTATCCGCTCGTTCGTATCATCACTACTAAATTGGAAACATTCTTACCGCACGTGAAGTTCACTTCAGACAAGAATCTCTGACAGGTCGTCAGTAGAAGTAGGTAGAATGCAAGTGGATCGACTGTAAAACTGTTGATCCGTCTCCGAAAGGGTTGAAACCTTTTTCTGGGACGCACACATGCATACATTGGCCTGGGTAACGCATTGATCTCTGCCTAGGGAGGCTTTGTGTCTCGGTGAACCCGCCTGGGTCAGCCCCAGGCGAGCGGAGGTGTTATTTCCAAGTCCGGGGGGATTTCGGTAGGCTTGCTGGGATCGTTCGACACCGTACCCATGGCCGGGGAGAGTTCGAGTATAATTAACGACCGCATTCGTCTTGCACTCTGTTTTATCTTTCATTATCGAGCGTCACGATTCAATTTGTGACATCAATTTGTCGCTGGAGTTCATTTTTGCGTTGCAAGACCTTTTTTTTTTTTAAATATTCTTCGTTTCAAGGATTTATCACAATGTATAAATAGTGTGTATTTCATTTGTGGAATGCGAGATAAAATTGACGAACATGAGTTGACTGAATAATTAATTAAGAAAATACAAATTCAGGAGGACTCTTATGGACATTTATTTTACAATTGCTGCCGATTGCTAAAAGTTGCGATTGAACGTATTTTTGCATTTTCCATTTTCAGACCAGAAGGGGGACAAAGGCGCGAGGCGAGATTTTAAAAACAGAAATGAGTTGAGAAACGACTACGATGCTGAGTCGTCTTTCGGCCGTGGTGGCCTCCATTTTGGTTCACCAGCTGCACGTTTTGTACGCCGCCACCTCATTAGGTAAACGAATGCAAGCAGCAAATTATTAATTATACTCTTTTCAGAAAATGCCCTTTCCTGTCACGCTTATGAATTTTACATTCTGTTAATGTTATTTCATTTCGAAATTCTGTTTCTGTATGCTGATCGAGTTAGAAAATAATCGCGCGGTTGCTGGGTCTATTACCAGAGAAGGCTGGATTCTATGGCTTGAGTAACGAGCTGCATATGCGAACGATCGGCGCCCAGATGTTGGCCTATAATTTTCCAATTAAGGAATTGGATTCCCATCAATTTCATGCACGGGATTGGGATTCGTAAATTCGGAGCTGCACCGAGTTGCAAATCACGTACCATCCACCAAGATCTTCGATCCGAAAGTGCGAATACATAAAAGGAAATTTCTGTTGCAACAGTAACGATTGATATTTTACAGTAGATTTGTTCGAGCCTTTTGCACGTTCGTATAATCACTACTGAATTGGAAACGTATTTAGTGCAGGTAAAGTTTACTATATACTGGAATATCTCAGAAGGAAGTGAAAATATGAATAAAATGTTCCTATACAAGTTGCTTGGTTTCGAGAGGGGCATTGTGTGATATAAATAATTATTCTATAATTGCAGTGGTGGGAGAGATATTGAAATCAAGTTAATATTTTTTAAAGCAAACCTGTATCTTTTTACGCGTAATATGATAGCGGGTGCTGAGACGAATACAATGACATGCAACATGATATCATTCCATGCAGCAGAATTGTCATAAATCAGAATAATGCCAATTATTATCGTTGCCAACTTTGATTTATGATCATTCTATTGCATGAAATGATATCATGTTGCATGTCATTGTATTCGTCTCAGCACCCGCTATCATATTACGCATAAAAAGACACAGGTTTGCATTAAAAAATATTAACTTGGCTTCAATATCTCCCACGCCACTACAATTACAGAAGAATTATTGATATCACACAATGCCCCTCTCGAAACCAAACAACTTGTACAGGAACGTTTTTTAGATATCTTCACTTCCTTCGGAGATATTCCAGTACATAGTGAACTTTACGTGCACTAAATGCGTTTCCAATTTAGTAGTGATTATACGAACGAGCAAAAAGCTCAAGCAAATCTACCATAAAATATAAATCTATCAAGTCATCCTATTTCCAATCTGCCTCCCCTCACCAATAACTCATCACTAAATCTCCTTCCTAAAAAGAATTCTTACATTCCATTGAAGGAATGGACGATAGAGTGCATCGGGGAAGCAATTTAAAGGCCGAAGTCGGCGCAAACAATTTCCTTTGTACCGGACGCACACCTCGAACGGGGTAATCCCGCGGGCGACGTTCCCGGGATGTATTTCGAAATCCTGACCGGTAACCGGGGGTTTATCCGGCCGGGGAGATTATGTGCTCCGTCTTTCTAGCAGATATTAGAAGTCCCACGTTCCTTCGTCCAGCGTATAGCCCTGCGAGAATTCAGTCCGCGAGATTGGTCCTGCCCGGGATGGACATCCCTCGGGCTGATAAATTTCTCCGGGATTATCCCGTCGTTCTTCGAGGGATGCTTAGCGAAGGTGAGAGGGAACGGGCGCATTACGATTCTCGGAGAGGCGAGTTACTCGAGGCCCGGGTAAACCGAAAGCTCGGAAATTGGGTTATTCAGGATCGACGAGTGGAAATTATTTTTCGGTGCCCCTCTTAAGTCGGTCGCGCGGTCCTCCGTTCGCGGCGGAAATGAAAGAGTTCCGTGTTCTAAGTCCTTCCGGAAGAGCGAACCGACGCCGTTTGAGCCGCCGAATTCGATGGAAAGATATTGCGCTCCCCTTGCGGTCTTTCGAATTCAACTTTCCTTACTTTATTTCACTCGCTCGGCTGTGTCTCTTTCAGCCGGCGACGCCTTTGTAACCGGCGAGATTGCACAGTCACAAAGACGGCACAGACGCCGCGGAAACTGACTTTATTACTTCTTCCGGTTCCTCGATCGCGTGTAAAGACCGCTGCGAAGACCGCTGCGATTGTTGCGTTTCACGTTCGTTTTCATTTTAATACACCCGGCACATTGGGAGCGATGAACACTTTTCATGCAACACAAATTTAAGGGCGAAAGTTGTTCTTGCACGTTGCGTTATTGGAAAATGCATTTCTGCTGATATTTCAACACTTTTACCTTTTTTCCCGTTGTTTTAACAATGGACAGCGTGATGTCAACATCTCGCAGTTTTCATTTTTGTAAGATATTGTCAAGCTTCCTCGTGCCTCATTTTGAATTTGAACGCTAATCAAGAAATTAGTAAAATTTAATTTAACAAACGCACAGGAACATATTTGCTGTATAATATTTTTCCTTTACCATTAAATATTTTTCTAAAATTAATTTATACAATATTTCAGATCACTGTAAACATATTTCTCTTGCTTTACTGGATTTAGGCAAATATGAAATAAGTTATCGAACATCTCCTGCATATATCTTTTTTCTTACCCTCACTTCCTCTTAGTCACTATTGAAGTTTGTAAAGAAATTTTTTATCACCAGAACGTTGATTTGCTTGGAAATTTTCACGGTACAAGCGTTTGCGGAGGAACACTACAAGATGTTACTTTGAAAGTTTTTAATGTTATTCGAAGTTTTTCGATTTCTAAGGCTGACGTTTTCCGCCGTAACAGATAACGATTTCCGGGCGTAAAGTTTACGATACGAAGTCCTCCCGCGCGGAGTTTCGAAGCCGCCGTGTCTTCAGTCTCGCTGCAGGGGATGATTTTACAACTTCGAATTACTTTTGCATTATGAAAGCTACCTTTTGCCATATTTCAACCCCCAACATTTAGTTTTATACTAGATTTGTATATAACATAATTGCAAATTTACAAAATGCAATTTATCTGCGCCATAAAAGATCTTGTAATTGAATCGTAAGTTAATTATTCATGACAAGCGAATGTTATACATCGAGGTTTTGTTATTATCAAGGGGCGATTCCTGAGACAATTCTGAGCAACTTTTTCCTTTGCCAAAACTTCGTGTAAGGCTTCCTTATTGAGTTATTAACGAAAAACATTGACCAATCGCAGCGCGCGTCTTGAACACTCTCGCGGTGGGCGTGGGCTCCACGCGAGCCCTGATTGGCCCGTGTTTTTCGTTAATAACTCAAGAACGTAGCGTCAAACGAAGTTTAGGCAGAGGAAAAAGTTGCTCGGTATCGTCCCAGGAATCAGCCTGTGTATTAAAACTGCGCTCTTGCAAAATGCATTCAGTTTCACCACAATAAGGCTTTATTACAATTTGATCCTGAGTTAACTGTTCATAGTAAGCGGATGTTATATATTTCGGTTTTCTACTGCTTATTTCTTTCACGTTTTAGATCTTATTTTAACGGATGGCAAAAGTTTTACCCTTGTTTTCCCGCGTTTGGCGCGGGGTCTGGTGCGTGTAAGCTTGCAAGGGGAATACATTTATGTGTATCGTCTTGGAAACTCGCGTACCACGGTCGCGTGTGCTCCCTGCTGATAAGGCCATTCTATCCCGTCGACAGTCCAACGAGTTTCCTTCTACTCTACTCTACTCGCCCCCTCCTCCCCCGGAAAGTGAAAAACTTTTCCACTGCAGCGCACTCGTTGTTCCCCAACTTCGCGATTGTTTCCATAGTAATTCGATTTTCCGCGTCTATTGCGCTAACGATGCGGTCCTTGTTGTTCGCACGTGACTCCTTTCCTTCGCTACCGGTCCAGCCCGTCCCTCAAAAAGGGCAGAGAGAAAAGAGGAACATTTTGTATATCGATAATGGCTCGAATGATCTATTGTACAGGATGGGATAATAAAACTTACTTTATTGATTATTATTAGTGGGAAAATTGAGGAAAAAGTGATTGTATTTATTTTAATAGCTGGGATATTGTTATTAATTCATCACAGTGCGTGTCCAAATATAGGGAACAGTCGTGAAGTTACGGTCGACTTTAATTATATTGTTGTACCATGCGATAAAGCCTGTACCGGGAAGGTATAATCTGGTTCTAAATTGTTTCAGGCGCTAAGCCGTTTCCCGGACTGGAAAACTTGCCGCGGTCGTTCTGGCATGAGCTCAGTTCACCTTTCACCGAGGTAAGTCGTCCGCATAATTGGAACGAGCAGTAAAAATGTTTCAAAAAGTTGCAGCACACTTTTCGTTTTTTTCCTAACGAAAGCAGTATGGGATCTTTTTGCAACGCGTGAAAGCGAATACCACCGGCGGTCTTTTTAAATATTTATACAGAGCCTTGAATAATGGAGTCTTCAAACAACGTCACTCGATCGCTGGAAATTCAATAACTTTGTTCTCAAAGAGAGGAAGCCTTTGCCCTTCTTTTTCCTTTATGAATTTTTGTACGGAATATTTTGTCAAGTAATATTAAGATGAGAAAGGGCACATTAAAGGATATTCTCGATAAGTGAGCAGAGAAAAAAGGGACTTCAAGATCCTCTGTTATCGTATGGCAGAAGCGAACGAAATTCTGTCTATTGAAAAAAGTTTGTTCAAGTTCAGTGATGTGTTAGGGAGTCCCAGGGATGAACAAGAAACTTATCCTCACTTACGCGTAGATATCTAGACCTCTGTTATCGTAGGGAAGATGCAAACAAAGTTCTGTCAATTGAAAGAAGTTTGTTCAAGTTTAGTGACGCGTTATAGAGCCCCAGGAGTGAATAAGAAACTTATCCTCACTTACGCGTAGATATCTAGGCCTCTGTTATCGCGTGGAAGATGCGAATAAAGTTCTGTATATTGAAAAAAAGTTTGTTCAAGTTTAGTGACGTGTTAGAGAGTCCCAGGGGTGAACAAGAAACTTATCCTCACGCGTAGATAAAAAGAAAAAAACACCTCGCTTATCTACAATCTACTGTGCAATCTCACGAATGTTTATCTCATTTCTTTTCTCTGTCGACTCTATCAGGTATACGAGATGGACAGTTTCGCGACGGAAACCGGCGGCACTCCCGAGCCGAGGCCCTTCTTCGAAGATCCGGAGAGCAACATTACCGTACAACTCGGTGCTCAAGTATACATGCACTGCAGAGTGCAAAACCTGCAGGATACATTCAAGGTACGTGTTCCCATCCCTCTTCTTTCCTTCGCGTTTCGGCTAACAGTCGTACGCATTCGCCGGAAGAAAGCGTATCAGCTGTAGTATAATCTCGAAGGGAGTTCTGCGCACGAGGGCTTCTTTAAAGGATTTCAGAAAATGATATTACTCTCTTACAATGCTGGGGTATGCTTCTCTTTTATTTATTTCACATACGTTATCAACGAACTACGCAGCCTTTTCTTCTTTATTCAAAATGGTCCCTTTAAAATGGCCTTTCAACAAGCCATTACACGCAATCCGTCTGCGATCTTCGCGAAACGTGTCGGTGAAATAATGAACCCCGATCGTTTATTACATTGGCGTGGGTGTTTTAAGTTGAACGTTTATTCGCGACAGGGGGCTACGTGAAATTCAATGATTACTGGTCATTACGTAGATAAGAAGGGCTTTGACGTGTTATTTTGTGCGGATAAGAGTAATTTCAGTGTTTTTAAACATGCTATAACGTTACAGTACTTTCCCTCGACCAGCTGAATCAATCGTAAGATAATTATACCATCATATGATATTAAATGAAATATTATACAACATATGTAATAATAATTATTGCCAGAAATAAAATATGCCATTTCGCAGTGCATCTTTATCAACTCAACTAATATAATTAATAGTCGCTGTTTTCCCCTCCTAGCAAAAGGGCAAATTCTCCTTCGTGTAAACTTTAAATTACAGCCAGAAGTTTTCCTCCGCTCCGGCAGTAAATAATTTCAAGCTTCCGGGTCGACTTGCGGAAAAATCAAATTAATGTAATTATTCACTGCGGATGATGGTAGAGGAACCCCTCGACTAGTTACAAAGTTGATAAATCTAAGATCGAGCTTATCAGCTGTGTTGTTGTTGTTTTTTATTTCATTAAACAAGCTAAGGAGATAATTATTGAATCTTCCTCGTTTGCTTGGCATTACGGAACGCCGAGCAACCAATTATTTTATTCACGGCACTTTTGATCAGGAAGCTAATTCATTCGAGTTTCCTGTTTGAGAAATTCGCGGGGGAAAAAATAAAGACAAATAAATAAATTACACATTGCATCGTACCTTTCTTAATTTCCTAAACAAACCTTTATTTGTTATTTCACCATTTGCGAAAATCGCATAAACCTTCTCCATTAGCAATCTTTCACCGTCAATACGAACGTAGCGATGTTCGATTAGCGGTGGCGCTAAATTCCGAGGACGTCCGAAGTCCTTCAGAGCCGAAACGAAGAATCAACTTTCCCGGAAGTCGATGCTCTCGCGCTACCGGGTTGAAACAGTTTAGACTTCGCAAGTCACGGCTGCGTGGCGTACCAGCTACTTTCCCCACTTACGGAGCGGGGGAGGGGACTAAGCAACTTTTGACGGTCCTCTCGTCTAACAGCCACTGCAAGTTTGTACACGTGTAATTAGCTTAACGAGTAAGCGGACGCGCTTGGCACTAATTGCTCGCGAGTGAATCGCGACGATACGGAGGACAGAAGTACCGACGAAATTGTTACGTGTCACGCTAACTGGTTGGCTACGATAGAGGATCTCTCGTTTCCCTCTCGTTTACCTGCCCCTCATTAATCCGGTCGACGAACCCGCTTGGGAAAATATTTTCTGTACGCGTTCGATGATTTTGATGGAAACGATGTGCAGCTTCTTCCGATGGATTGTTACATGAGGCTTAATTGTCCATTTCCCAATTTTTCTATTTCCCATTTCCCTATTTTCCCATTTCCCATTTCCCTATTTTCCCATTTCTCAATTTCCCATTTCCCTATATTTCCCATGTTTCCCATTCCTCAGCCCTATCCTTTGTTCCTATTTCGTCTTTTTCACCAAGAACGCATTCCATTATAATTGTCCCGTCGTGTCGTTTACAATGTAATTGAGACAACGCGTCTGTGGCGCAAAGGGGATAAGAAAAAGCGTCTCTGTTAACACGAACGGCAACGTTATTATCGCGTGCAAATGACGTTCGCAGTATTTTCCATTGGACGCTGTCTTCCCTCTTCCTCTCGAGGATCGGTATTTCACTTTGATTATTCCGCTGGTGGCAAGAGAATGCCGCATGAGTAGTTCTCTGAGGGCATAAATATTGCGCCGCCGGTCCGAAGGGTGTGCTCTTTCCCCTGTCACCCTTGCCACTCTTTCTCTTACTCCTTGCGCTTTAACCACGGTGCAAGCGTCGGCTCGGAAAGCAAAAGGCGGTTCACTCGAGGGTCCTCGAAAGGAAAGATATGAGCCTGAGAAGAAGCAGGGGGCCGGGGAAGGAAGCGGTAAGGGTGGAGAGCTTGAAGAGGGGTTCGATTCGTCCCTCGTCCCGAATGGGATTCACTATTTTTTGTTTGCTCGCGGATCAATCGGATCTCAAAGTTAGCTTTACGCAGAACCATTCATCTCTGATCCCGTTGCGATCCCTTGTCCCTCTTTCCACACTCATTTTCATTATTCCGTAGCTGGTCGCACCCCATAGAATATTCCGCGGTCTTGTTCTGGTAAAAATCATTCATACCTCCCCTTGTAAGACCAGCGTTTCAATTAATTCCCTTCTATCCCTGGTTTTCAACTCGCGTTAAACGGCATCCTGTTCATCTCAGGACCATTGTCGGCGTCGCCGGCTCGCCGCTACTTTCGTAATGCGAGAACTAAGTTTCGCTGCGGCCTGTCAATAAGAGCAGGGAGCTAATTAAACTTTTCCGAACGCCATTCGATGACCCGATCATCTCGCCGCAGAAGTTGTACTCAGTCTTTCACGGATACAACTTCGCATACCCTCGAAACATCACTGATATCGCACTTGCATAATTATGAGAGGGTGCATGGTTATAAAAAGATTTCCTACTTTTCCCATTTTCCGTGTACAGGGAAATGCATTTCCCACCATGTTCAGCTTCTGATCGACTGGCAAAATAGGGTTAACTGTCCATTTCCCAATTTCTTATTTCCCATTTCCCATTTTCCCATTTCCCTATTTTTCCTAATCAAGCTGCATTTTTACTAAAAAAACTCTCTTTCATTTGACCTGCATTTGTCTTTTAACAGTTCGCCGGGCGAATACGTTCAGCTTTCCGTCGATCTCGCGATTTAAACTGCTGATTCGACGGAGGACGATTTATCTCGGACACTGCGACGACAGGCAAACATTATTACGCCTTGTTATCGGGAGTTGCGCAGCGGCTACGTGCCACTGTCGCCCCTCGCTTCGACCCTTTCTTCTTTATCGTCCCTCTGTCGTTTCCACCTAACGTCCAACGATCCTCTTTCTCTTTACGCAGTGATTTCTCCGTCCCGTGGACCCTGGCCGATGGGGATCCAAGTGAATTCCCTCCCGTTTGTATCGGGAGCTTTGCCTTTCATGTAACTTCCAATTTAAACAAGAATTAATTCGACATCAATAGCAAAGAAAAAAACAAAATAGTTGTTCAATACGTGGAACGAAGGTTCCATGAGTCTTTTTATCAACGTGCCGCGAATTGCTTTGAATATTGCAACGCGGAAAATAAATATTGATACTCGAAAATGCATGATTGATTCTGAATACCTTGCATTCCTTTTTTTTTTAATCAATTCAATTTGCACGTGACGAGTTCCACTATCGTTTTGGTCGCTGCGCATTCGACAGCTCGTCAGAACTCGTTGATCTCACGTTTCCTAATTAATTAGAATGTTATATATAATACTGTTCTTATTCTTTCATTCGGCCAGCTTCGAGCACTAATTAAAGGGGAACTCGTCCAGTGCACGCGCGCATAGAGCCTAGCCGCGGGAACGCAAACTTATCAAGAATGTAATTATTCACTGCTGAGCCTTTTATAATAATGACGAATGGTCGTTCGAGAATGCTTCGGCGTCGCGCCGCCCTTTGTGTCTCAAGTTCCAGCGGAAGCCGGTGCAACGTCTCGGGACGCCGATCCTGCGCCTAACGATTCTTTAACTCCGCCCGTATCAAACTCGTGGCGCACGCAGCGAGGACTGCTGCGGGGCCGCTGTATTAAATTGCACCGGTCCGAATTTCCGGCGCGGAGACTTTTCTCCTCTGCCTCGAACTGTTCGCAGCTGGCCCCACCCCTGCGGCTATAATGGATTAATCCTAGAACGACTTATAATGGGCCGCGAGTAAGGGCGCTGCGCCGATGGCCCGGATTTTCATGAAGGACGACGTTCAATGCGATTTTTATCGAGTTTATAGTCTGGCCTTTGGTTTCTTTTTTTCAGCTGCAGGCATTCGATCGAGATATTATAGGGTGTCTCCATTTATTATTGAAGTGCCCATTAGCATAGTTGCCCTATTAAACAAAAAAAGTTATTAGGGAGCCACGTGTTTTGGATAAAAGTAATTTATTATTTAAGGAGGGTCGATTGGAGATAGGAAAATTCGAGTACTGGAGGAATATTGCTTGGGAATGGGCAACTGTTGTTCACGGCAAATCGCGGTCTTATTGTTAGCGACGGTATACCGAACAATAGATTCAAATTCCCACTGATCCAACCTTAATCCGGCCGATTCCTGCCGGCGGAGTAAAAGACCGGAGCCGCTGAACAGATATCGGTAGCGACAATGGCAGTGTGGTGACAATGTGGGGTAGCGTGTACACGATCGGGACAATATGTTAAGAGTCCACAGTAGTTCGCTGCTCCTACGTTCAGGAGATTCGAGCTAATCGAATTTGGATCGGTTACTATAATTACTGTCTACTATTAATCATTTTTTTTTGCATAATCGAGAGAGAAGTAGCGCTTGCACAACGGTAAAAACGAATCCAAACGACATCGATCCGGCGTGATTTCAATGATGCCGAGGCAAAAATTGTTAACTAATATAAAGGTCATTTGCCGGCACCTTTGATTAACTTTAAACTGGGACACGACCCACCCTATTTATCCCTACCTCGGGCGAGAAGGCTCTTTGATATCTCGATACCCTGACCGCGTACTTCGTCAACGAAGTTCCCGTTTCTCCGGGGGGCTTTTTCTGCACAGCAGCTACCCCACTGCGTTTGATACGCTGACGTCTTTGAACAGTGCGAAGGGTGATTATATAGGAAGGCCGTGCATTTAGAGGGCGGGGAATAGACGCAGTCGGTCCGCGGTGAAGATGGTATTCGAATTCGAATACACGGCGTTGCAGCTAGGCATACACGGGACGTCGAATTTGCATGAAATTTACATTGGTATAACTTGGCCCGTGTTTGAGATTGATACTGCGCGCGGACATCGCAAAGGCCCTTCTGTATCGTACAGCCTCGCGGGAATACTCTTTCGTTTGATCCTTTCCGCAAGGAAATATGCCGATACTTGATGTACTTCTCGCTGGAGAAGTCGTTTGTTGAATGATTTTCATTTGATACGCATCGCAGATTACTCTTTGTTCCTTTGTGTATGGTCAAGATTGTTTTAAAGATTGCTTGCGATTGTTTATTCCTCGTTTTACTAAATACTAAGTACTAAATACTAAGTACTAAATACTAAGTACTAAATACTAAGTACTAAATACTAAGTACTAAATACTAATTACTAAATACTAATTACTAATTACTAAACTGGGCACTTGATACTTGATACTTCAATCGTTATACAGGTTGATTCGGCCGCCAGGAGACTCGAAAGAAGTGCCGCCGCCTAAACGTGTGGAACTCTTACCCCATGCAGTCCTATGTACAAATTTTGGGCGATATATTTTGTCCTTTTCTGTTCCTCGCTATCACTTGACATGACTCTGTCGATCACCAGTTGTTTAGGCTATTGCAGAGCGAACGACTAAGTGTTCTTTCCAAGTGAAAGCGAGAATCAGAAAAGGACACAATACGTCGCCCGAAATTTTTACACGGGATAAGAGTTCCGGACGTTTTCAAGTCTTCTGACGGGGGAATCACTCTGGACTTGATGTTTAATACTTGACACTTCAATCTGGATACTTTACACTTGATAATAGATACTTGACACTTGACTCTTAACACTAATACTTGATTCTTAATACTAATACTTGATACTTGATTCTCAATACTAGTACTTGATACTTATTCGACATGCATCGCAGATACCTCTTTATCTCCTTGAATATAGTGTAACTTACATTACCTAATGCCCCTTGAACCCTAGGGACTTAAGTATATTGCGTCTAAAGCGCAACTCTCCACATACAGCGCATTCTTCATCAATTTCTTTCTGTTCCCATTCCAGGTGTCCTGGGTTCGCAGACGCGGCGAAGAGCTGCACCTGCTCACGATCGGCCTGGACACGTACGCGAGCGATTCCAGGTTCACGTTGGCCTACGAGAAGCCGAATGATTGGCGGCTGCTTTTACGCTCGGCCACCGAACGAGACGGCGGCGTGTACGAGTGTCAAGTAACTGCTCACCCCCCATTAATCAGAACTGTCCATCTGGCGGTGTCAGGTGAGTAAACGTGACCCGCGCGCCTAGACGCATCTCTCTAACATTCACGTGTAGCCACGATGAGATTTGAAGAGCAATCGCTGCCCCGATTGCTACACCCCCGCAATATATGCCCTTTGATCCGACTATTTCCCTGTCATCGATAAATCAGGTGCACTGCACGCGGACTGGTGTTCAGACATCGCGCGACGGATCTCTGCTAATCAACCCTAATGAGAGTTTGACAGGGATCCTAGTGATCATCGGTTTCCCCTTTTTCGCTCGAGACACGGATAACGGACGCCTGCCATTGCTCTCGCGTGACTGCAACGCTTTTGTCCAAATCGGCTGAATGGCGGGCACAAGGGTTACGGTGGATTCGAGTACTTTGAATCGAGGACAGGGATATGTCGTTGCGCGTGACTGAATTTCACACAAGCGGCTAATTACATTATTACAAACGGCCTTATTAAATGAATACATTTCCCAAGCCTTTCCTGATAACGTTAATCGTGCCGCGTGTTTCGCTAAACAGTTAACAGAAAATCCTCCCCAACCCTCGAATACCCGCGCACCGCACAGTGTCGTCGAGTTAATCTCGCCCCGAAGAGTGCAGCGCAAAAAGCACCCCATTATTCTCCTAATCTAGCCCCGCAAAGTATCTCGGGGAAGTTGCCTCTGCCGGATACATAATCCTCGCCGTTCTACACCACATTTTCGCTGGACCATAAATCAGGAAGGCTCGCGTCGTTAGGGTCGCCCCTTCGAGTGCTATAATGGCGATCTTGAAGATGTAACGATGTCCTCGTGCCGCTCATCATCCGCCATAGATACATCCCTTAATCGGTGGTCCCTCGCCCCATTGGAAATCATCCCCCTTTTCCTACATCTTTCTTCAAGCTGAGTATTTTTTTTTTAACCAATACTTAATTTAAATTTACCAATAAATATTTACCTATCGAAAATGCTGGTTGTATCTATGTATAGGAAGAATATTATAATCCTCCGTTAGGACATTAAGCTTCTTATGCTAATAACAATCGTGGTTAATAATGACTTCGATGCCGTATGAAATTGTAAAATCTGCTCGGGTACGCTTTGATGAAATTCTCCACCGTGTTCGATAATTAATTGCCGGGCAGGGATATCATTTTAACAGCCCCGTAATTTGCATTGCCTCGACCATAATCGATACACTTCCGGAAATTGCAATATAGAGAATGATTAAATTGATTTTCCTTTTAGTCCGCCAGCAAAGAATCCTTCAAAGGGCCTGGCAAGTCTTTATATCTGGCCGCGCTTGAAAATTACTCAATCTTCCTGATACCTGAATTGCCATTAATTAAACGTCGCGTGCCGCTGCGAAGCGTTTCACGATTTTAATTCGAACACGATACCATCTATCCTTGAGACGAGTTCTCGTTGGCGCGCTTGGTAACAAAAAGGAGACGGCTTAACTGACGTTCGTAGCAACGTAATGCCACGTCAGGAGCGACGGGATTAAAAAGTGACAAGTCGGATAAAAGTAACACGCACACGCTCCTATCTCGACCCTTTTCATCCCCTTTAAATTGTACCTCACAGCGACGCCTATATGCATATTCCTTTTTCCCCTCAATTTGCCTCTTGTGCAATAAACGCCTGCATGCACGTCACGGTGTCAGTGCGATTTTTGCACGGCCGAATGCCCAAAGATAGCTGGAAGGTATTGCGTGTGCGTACTTTTCTTATTGGATTTATGTTTTCTCTGGGGAGAGAATGATTTACATGATGACATGGCCTGACCATTCGTCGTGTTTTCTACTGATCGTGGTAATGGCAAAGTACAAGTAGCTCGTGAGTACTTGTCCCTGGATTTACTAGATACTAGGATACTAGATACCAAGTACTAAATGCCAGGTCCTAGATGTTAGATGCTACTAAAAATGCTTCTAAATAAATTGTTTTACTAAATACTAAATACCAGATCTTCGATACTGGTTACTAGATACTTGATGACATGTATCGCAGGCTTCTATTTGCCTCTTTGCATTACTAAGAGTTTGATACTTGACGCTGATTCTTATTCAATATGTATCGCAGGCTCCTCTTTGATAATTGATACCGGGTACTACATACTAAGTAAAACTGCTACTAAACAAGTTGTTTTACTAAGCACTAAATACTGGATACTGGATGCCAGATACTCGATACACGATATCTGATACCGATTCTTATCCGATTATGTCTCGCAGGTTCTCCTTCGTCTCTCGCATTACTAAATGCTTGATACTAAATAATTCTTGACAAACAATTTCCATTAACCCATCCACTCGAGCTGCTGCAAAAACATTTTACCTCGTCGCCGTGGAAACGCATTACGACGAAAGAGCACGGCAATGCACCGTTGAAGGTGGCCACTGGTGGTGTACATACGAGGAAGAAACGGGGCGGGAGAGGCGTGAAAGAACGAGAGCAGCGAGGAGGAGCAATAGATGGAAGCAATAAGCAGTGAACGCGAAAATATTTTTCCAGTCAGGATCGACGCAGAATAGACTCGTGATGTGCTTATGAAATATTTGACCCGAGTACACCAGGTGCGGGGACAGGCACATAAAATCCGCAATTTCTCCTCGATATAAACGCGAGTACGTTTTCACGATATATATGTATACACGTATAAAGAACGTTTCTCCTCTCTTCATGTTCTGCTCCTCCAATTGCGATTCGATCGCGCATTTATCATGCGCCGCCGTTCTCCCGCATTATTCAGATGTGATTTTTATTGTTGATTTCCGAAGACCTCGTAAAGCGTCCGTTTATGAGGCTCGGAGGTGAACAGACAACCGTATCAATCTCTCTATCGCGGGGGAGTGTCGTGAGAACTTTTGTTGGCTCAAGGGGCAAAGGGGGAAAAGATTATCTAGTCACGATGATAGCAGAGCCGTTGTCGGAGGAAAGCTTTACGGGCTCGTCGTTCGCTTGTTCGGTGGTCGCCTTTTTGCTACGGAATTGCTGGTCATTGTGAGATGCTGGCAATCAAAAGGGGAGATTTCTGACAAAAATATACCGAGCCGAGATATTTTTAAACAGTTTAGCTTTGAATTTATGCTTTATTGCACCGTCTAAAATTAAACGAATGTCTGAAATAGCAGTTTAATTATGTCCTCTATGAATTTCTTGTCGAATTTGGAAATTGTACTCGGGAAACGTGCCCTGCCTCCTTTTACAGAGCGTATTCCGTTCTAGGCCTCCGGTTTCCTCTGCGCACCGTCCTTTTACATCGGGAGATAAGGTGAAACGATGATTGCATAAAGCAATGCGGAGAATGGAGACGTTTCCAACGGATTGCCGCTTCTTACGTAAAATGTAAAGACCCGCTACGGTTACGTGTTCTTCTACCATTGAACGGGAACAGAGACAAGAGTGATGCACTTTGAGACCCCTTTACGGATAAACGGACAATCGGGGTGGCGTGCGCAATTGCGTACCGATTGCGTTACACGTTCGAAGAAAAAGAAAAATGAAATGCAGTATTAACGTACTTTGTAAATTGTCACCTTCATTTCGATATTATTAACGCTACTAATTACTGCAAACTCTTCTCCGTTTTACAAAAACCAGTAACCGCTACCAAAGCCACCACCCTCCCTCGCCCCTCTGGCTTGGGTTCCACGCAAAAATGCATACCGTCGCTCCTTTCAAACAGAGTTAATGATTTACTTTGCGAGGTCACGCGTACGTTCGTTAGCGACGACAGCCTTTTGCTCTTTCTCGTTTCCCACATTGACAACGAGATACAGGTCGTCACATTTAGGCCCCCTCCATTATTCTGTCCCTGTCCCTCTACTATATCCCTTGTTTTTCAGAGAAACTGAACTTGTATAACAGTTGTTCAAATAGTTTCAGTGGGATATTAAAGTTCGTTTATTTCTTAGTATTTGTTCATACTAGGATGTTAATACTGAAATGTTAGTACTGAAATGTTAGTACTAAAATGTTAGTACTAAAATGTTAATACTAAAATGTTAGTACCAAAATGTTAATACTGTTAATACAAACAGTAATGTATTTGATAATACTAAGAAATAACTTTCTAGAATTGACTATTCCAAATTCTGTTTAATAATTTCCTCAATTTTACCATATGTACGCTCTTCCGTTCGTACTCGGAGAATGAACACGTTCCGACGACAGCCTTTTGCTCCTTCTCGTTTCCCACTTTGATAACGAGATACAGATCGTCATATTTAGGCCCTCTCCATTCTCCTATCCCTGCCCCTTCACCACATTCCTCGTTTTTCAGAGAAAGCGAACACGCCTAGTAACTGGCGTTCACTATAAAGCTTCCCCGTTATTCATTAACGTGAGATTTCATTAATTAATTAACACGGCGGAACATTTTTTATTTTTCTTCGACGCAAAACAAGATTTTGTTACTCCGAGAAGGATTCTTTGAATTTCAATTTTGATTAAATCTTCATTCTATCTGATTTAATTTTGTTGTTGTTTAATTCCTGTCTCTTTTTTATTGATGCAGTTGCTTTTGAATAAAGGCGTTGAATACCTAATGATTGGCAAGAAACAATTATGGATTCAAATTCGCTGAGAACTATCAGGGTAGTTTGACTTGGAAACTAGCTGCTCGAGTCTCACCTCGGTTTTGTCCCAAGTTTTGGGATTTATGCATGCGGCTGTCGTACTAATTGCAACCTAATTGCTCGATGATGACAGCAAAATATCAACAAGCATCTACATAATATTAAATTCCTCCAACTTCCAAATCCTAAACAGTTGCAGCCGCGTTTATGTATATTCCTTTTAGAAATATTACGATTAACAAATGTTATAAACCATAGAACAAATAATTATCCCTACTGTTCCTGCCATCGGTTAATGAAATTCTAATAATATTTAACAGTAAACCGCGTATCCACAGACGATTTGGACATCTCACAGGGCTACAAACTCTGCAATCACATTTCGCGGTGAACTATTTCACGATTTTGTCTGCAAGCTATCCCTTCACCCCGCTGGAAGCCGCTGCAAAGCATCGTTTCAGTCTCAAGTGCTCTAGCGTCTCCAGCAGGGAGCACTTTAACGTAAACTCGGCTCGCAAGAAGCCAAGTGGTACGCATTTCGATCATGACAGGAATAAAAAAAAAACTTGATAAGTGATACTTGGTACTTGATACTTGATAAATGATACTTGGTACTTGATGTTTGATAAATGCTACTTGATAAGTGATACTTGATAACTCGTATTTGATACTTGATAACTGATACTTGAAAAGTGACGCTTGATACTTGTTTGCACAGATCGAAAGATTAGATAGCTTCATTCCCAAGTGCTCCAGCATCTCCAGCGTAAACTCGGCTCGCAAAAAGTCGAGTGGTACGCATTTCGACCACGCCAGGAACAAAAGAAAGTAAATGCGTTGAATTCACTCGTCGCATCACGAAGAGGGTTGCTTCCCCGGACGCTCTCCAAGCAAATTTAATCAAGCTGACGTTCATCGATCCACGAGTTTGTGGGTCTAAAAAAAAAAGCGCGAAATTACGATGGAAAAGCTTGGCTTCCGAAGCGCTCGACGTTTGATAATGCCGGATCCGAGTCACGCACTCGTTTCTCCTCCACGGGCCATGAAGTAGCAATCTTGAATGATTGATCGGCTTCGCGCCGGAACAAACTGCTTGATCAATTATCCATCGATGTTTGGGCAATTGGTTCGGACGGGCCGAGATTAATCTTGCTGCCTTATGTTTTGCGTTACATTCTTACTCGACCGTGGAAAGCTCGTGTCATTATTCGCTGATGTTGATAATGATTGGATTTAATTGGAAATGCTACTATTTCATTATATATTATTATTTTTGGAAAGTTTCATTCATTAATAGAGCGTGCGTAAATAAATTTTGGCGGATTCTTATCATGTTGCTGTTGATAATTAGAATAGAAATAAATTCACAATCAATTATCCAGCATAATTGAATAATATAAAGCTGACCTTGTCTTTCTTCCTTATTAAAACATATTTCTGTGTTCTTTTTTCTTTTCACACGATCCACCCGAATGAGAAATAATAGTTGCGCGTCTCGAGTTCTTAAATTACGAACAGTAATTCCAATAAATTCTAGTAAGCCGGTGGCAGTTCGCGGCTTACAAGTTTAATAGAGTGCTGGCGGTAAAATAATTAGTGCGCCTCGCTCGCAGCAAACAGGAAAGGCCGCAAGGAAGAAAGAATTGGAAACTAAATCCTCGTTAATTGCGAGGCAATAATTTTGAGAACATTTTTTTCGCTGTAACTATAAGCTTTGCATTATTAATTAACAACGCACTATTAATTATTAATTTACAACGCGAATTGCGAAATTGAGGTGAACACTGTTTTTCTTCTCGAACGTGGCGGAACAAAAATGTGACTTAAACAATCGGGCGTGAAATATTGAAATCCACCGTAGTTGATTGAATTACAGAATACTATTACTCCGTAGCGTTTGAATTGGCAGTCAGCCTCATTGCGTGTTACGGTGACATTATATTGATATCCGGGGGGAGGGGGCGGATGTAATTATTCGGACCGCAAATAAATTCGTTGAACGTTTGCTTCCCGTGAGAGACGAGAATGCTTATTGTTAAGTACTTGTAGGAAAATTTTTTAATATGTTTGCTTGACGATTGGTGTATTGCCGCCATTGATTTTGCATGCAATAATAAAGGAAATCGTTCTCTCTGTTGTTCTTTCTGGAAATAATGAAGAGGGTAGAATGGCGTATTGTTTAATTCATAATTGGATCAAAGGATCACGTTTGATAATTGCTCCGCTCATTAAATGCTTTGTACGCTCATTAAGGGGGAAATAATTGCCGAGCTTCTTTTCAAGTTCGTGAATATCTCATACGCATAGGATGTTCCATATTTTAGAAATTATTTTAGAATTTTGTCTCGGATTTTTACGAGAACAATTACCTGATCTTATAAACTAATTTATGGTTTAATTTGAAACAATGGAGGGCAGTGAAATACATTTGTAAACGATCATCGGTCTGAGATATCAATTTGATATGTTTGTTGCTTCGAAAATGATGAATTTATAAGAACTTGAGTAGTAGAAACTAGTATCGGTCAGACAGAGCACATAACACGATTAGAGACTGCATACACTTGTCGATTATGATCCAATTTCCTCGCAAACAAACCACTCTACGAATTCACCAGTGATAGCAGAGAGAATGCACCGTTTACCCAAGTATCAAGTTCATAATCTATTCCGTCGTTATGCAGAAGACGGAAGAGATACATCTCCCCTTAGTCCGAGGAATTATATCACTGCGCTAATGTCCTTATGTGCCTTCCGCTTCTCCATTACTCCTTGACTTTAGATAACAGCAAGTTTCAGACAACAACAGACTCAGTGGGATAGTAAAGTTTACTTATCTCTGCGCATTAATTGTGAAACAAAATGAAAAAGCCTTGCTTTCTCAGTATTTGTTAATACTAAAATGTTAGTACCAAAATGTTAGTACCAAAATGTTAATACTAAAGTGTTAGTACCAAAATGTTAATACTGGCAGTAATTTATTCGTTAATACTAACAAGTAAGTTCCTGCAATTGACTAATTCAAATTCTGTTTAATCATTTCCTCAGTTTTACCATATATACGTTCTTCCCTTCGTACTTGGAGAATTAACACGTTCCACGCTGGTAACAATGAAGAGTACATTTCCATTCTAAATACCCAAAGTTCGTCTTGCCGGGTAATTCGGTCCAAGCCTCTCCTTTCAATTTCCTACCCGCTGCGTATCTCGATTCCGCCGGATCAAGCGATAGATACAGAGGACAACGCGACGCCTGGCTGGCTTTGTATCCAAGTAATCCGGATGATGACGCGAATTAAGTCCGTCGCAGAAATACCAGGAGTTAATCGTGTTCCGGTGATTATACAGCCGTATAATTATTGCGCCCGCGCGTTTCTCGTTCAGCCTGTATCTGACGATCTATCGGCGGGGTTTTCTAATTTCTCGACCCTTCCACGCTCCCCGCTTTGCTGACTTTGTAATATAAGAGAACGAGTCTTATCTCTGTTATCGGCCCCTCCCGGAACGACACTCTCGAAAATTTTCAAGCGTTCGATCATCGCGAAACCGATCCCGTCGGTATCTCGAGGGGGTTGTTCGAGGGCGTTTTCCGGTGATTGCGCCGAGGACGTTTTACTTTAGGCCCGTTGATGGTAATGGCGATGACGACGGGGGTTGTTTAACCATCATCGAGGGGCGTTGCGCGTGGGGCGTCTTCAAAACGGGGCTTCTCTAATGGGTTGGCTTCTTTGTTCGCTAATGGCGAAGGTGGAGGCAGTCAAGGAAGATTGTTAAGTGTACTCGCTACACTCGAGCAATAATTATTTGCGCACAGTCCGAGGCATAGGCCGTTCCCAAAATCGTGGTAAAGCACAACGGGAGATTATTCCTCGCGTGAAAATAAGCCGAAAATGAAGAATATAATTTTTTCGTACGACCCTTGGCTCTTGAAAAAGTTGAGTTTGAAAGAAAAGGCACTCACGATCTTTGTAACACATTTTTCTCTTAATTTTCGACGTGTTTTTGCATGAAGAATCACCCTCCATCAGTGACGAAAAAGAAAATGCTTCTAGAAGTATATCTTCAACGATGAAACGCATTTTCAAATTAGAGCTATGCCGATTACGATGACGCATATTCCCAAGCTGTGTTTCCGCAATTTGAGAATGGCCTAAAGCCCACTCGAATGCGCACAGACATTTGTCACTCACTCTCCCTGCAGTTGAATCGAATTATCAATCAATCGCCACTGGTGGCGGGCGCTAATTAACAATAACAAGGCGGCCCAATTACATTTCGCGAGCTTGTCGTCCGTGAATTACTTTACCTGCCGGCGAGCGACGTCCTATCCATCTATCGCCAACGGATTCATCTTCGAGCTGTTAGGATCCGGTAATTCGGCGAGACGTATTTCGGTATCGAGAAACGTGGATAATAAATCGACGAGGAATTTGGGGATTGCGAGGGTTTCGGCAGTGGTGGGTTTTGGGTGTGAGTGATTCGATTTTGATTCGATTGAATGGTTTAATCAAATTCCCTCGAACTGCAAATTTGGACAAGGCAGAGCATTGCAATGTTGTATCTTCAGGAAAAATTCTATTCTGATGGGGAATCTATTTGCGAAAATTTGCGCACCGTTGTAATTTCTGCGAACCCCACCCTGTCTAAATTGGTGAAGGGGTTCGTGATTAAACAGCAACAACTCGATCCCGCAGAATGGGAAACAGTCAGCTACCACAAGTGGTGCATTCTCAGGTAGTATCCACTTGGCGCCACTTAACACCCCGGCAGCGAAGTCCAGAACAATACGCGTCAAGCTCGTTTTAATTATGCATGTACGCTTTTTGAGCGAGTCCAAATCTCCGCGGCGTAGCACAGAAACTATCCCGTTTGCGCTTGAAACCTCATATGTGTATATACAGTGTGTTCATAAATCCAGAGTGGCAAATCACGTACCATCCGCCAAAATCTTCGATCCGAATGTGTGAATACTTCCAAAGGGATTTCTTTGAAATAGTAACGATTGATATTTTATAGCTGATTTGTTTGAGCCTTTTCCTCGTTCGTATAACCACTACTAAACTGAGAACATATTTAGCGTACTATGTACTGGGAATATCTCGGAAGGAAGTGAAGATACGAAAATAATGTTCCCATAGAAGTTGTTTGGTATCGAGGGGGGCATTGTGTGATGTAAATAATATTGCCGCAGTTGCAGTGGTGGGAGAGATATTGAAACGAAGTTCATGTTTTGTTATGGCGACTAATATGTTCTTATTCGTAATGTGACAGCGATTATTGAGACGAATACAATGACATGCAACATGATATGATTTCATGCGGTAGAATTGCCATAAATCCGAATAATGCCAATTGTTATCATTGCTTTTGGACCTGATTTATGTCGATTCTGCTGCATGAAATGATATCATGTTGCATATCATTGTATTCGTCTCAGCACGCGCCATCATATTACGAATAAAACAATACAGGTTTGCATTAAAAAATATTAACTTGGTTTCAATATCTCTCCCACTACTACGATTACAGCAAAATTATTTGTATCACGCAACGTGTTCCTCGATACCAAACAACTTGTACAGGAACATTTCTCTCATATCTTCATTTCCTTCCGAGATATTCCACTACATAAATTCACTAAATGTTCCCAACTTAGTAGTGATTATACGAACGAGCAAAAAGCTCAAACAAGTCTACCACAAAACATTCCACCGTGTCGATTTAAAATGGGCACACCGTATATGCACAGAGAGGGGTTAGAGGGTAAGCGCGCCGTTAAACTGCGAAAGTTGCGAATGCAAATCCTCCCCCCCAGCTCGTCGCGATACACGTTGTCGTTGCAAACTGGCACGATTTCGTCGCATATCCGTGGACCGGTGCGGTGACTCCCGGGTATCTTCCATAAATAAATGCATGAGCGCGTACGCGCACCTAACCCCGACCCTAAACTCCGCCTACGCTCGACGTGTGCATGCACGCTGCGTGTACACGTATGTTGATATTGTTCTGCACGCCGCCTGTTGTACCCCCGTACGTGCAAGCAATCGCTACGCGCATTGCGGATGCACCTGTGCGCCGTGGACTCGTCCGGCCATGCGATAGAACCGGCGGATCAATCCCCGCGAGATAGATCTCGTAGATCGCCCCCTGCTGATCACCTCTGAAACAGAGGATGAAACAGTGGAAATAGGTAGACAGCTGTTGAAAACACGATTCTGTATTAGGTCGTTGCTTATGAAAATGGTCAATCAGGCAGCCTTTGCGCAACTATCGATTTTATTGGAACCTGAATCATTAAACTATTAGAATCCGAGAATGTCTTGGAGATATTAATTAAATGGGAACCGATGATACCTTCAATTACGTTGAACTTTAATATTACTTTCCCGAGAACTTGCAAATTGCACTTCGGTTCAAACGTTAACTTAGTAAATCATTTTTGTTCTCAACATTATGAAGAAAATGAATATCCAATAAAGTTTTTGAAATTGTTTTTGGCCTAGATGCGTTTTGGCGATTGGCGACACCGGAGACTGGTCTCCTATTATAGTTACGTGTACCATCGCCAGGAAATAGGACGCTTGATGCCACAGATTTCTTGCAGTCGCTTTTTCCGTCGCGCGTGTACCGCAAGATGTTGGCTCTCCCCCCGTTTTCGTACTTTTGCGAAACTTTTTTCTTGGCTCTGCGACGCGATGCACTTTCATCCCTTCCTTTTTTCTTACTTCGCGTATACGTTGGGAGATCTCGCCGGATTTCGCTGATCCCGCAATTGTCGCGGGAAGATGTTTTCGCTTTATGTAGACTTCTTGCTGTTTCGGATTGATGCCGTGATTCGTATAATTTGTAGCCTCGCGGACGCTTCTTGCTTTCAGTGGAAGATTTACCGTGCAATATCGTTTAATTGTTCGGGACCTCGTGTCAGTAAATAGAACATTATTATTTTAGTGACAGCCGGAATTCTTCAACTGCAAGAAATGACTAAAATTTCTCTTTCATAACTGAATATTTAGTTTTGCAAGAGGTCCCTTCATTTTTAATTGCGATACAAATTTTGTTCCATTTGTCAAGGAACTGGTCTTACGATTTTTGATAATACCGAAATTGTTGCAAATCATTTTGCAACGTCAAAGAGCTAGACAAGGAATATTGACGTGCCGCATAGTACCGTATCTCCGCCGCACGTTCCTGTATCAAGGTTTCCCTCGGCACCCCATTTCTTTTTTTTTTTTACCGCGATACATTATGCGTTATGGATATGGAAATATGAAAAATACCGGGCGTAACGTGTTTGTCGCGCGCGACGCCGAATATGTCGATAGCGAAGCTTTTCGGGGTCGGCGTCGCGTCCCGACGTTCGTAACAGACTGCCATTGTTTTTGCCTCGGGACGAAAGTTCCTCTTTTTCCCTTACCACCGCACACCCTTTATCGTTCGCTCCACGTCGAGATTCCTGTCCGCCAGCCGAACTAAAATTGAACGAAAACAATACGAATTTTCGCTGTTGTTTTGCGGCCGGCTCTATTGGCAATTTTTCTGCCGCGATGAGGGAAAAAGCGCTGTTTGTGCTCTTCGATGGGAAATGCTGTTTATGCGAGGTAATTTTTTATGGGACGCACGTTAGCTTGTAGCGTGGCTCGTAAGGAGCGAGTCGAGGGGCTGAGGAAATTAATTGTTCGAGATAGTACTCATAAATATTTGTGAATACTCGAGGATACTTAAGAATATTCGAGAATACTCGTGGATACTTCAGAATACTTAAGAATACTCGAGAGTACTTAAGAATACTGAAGAATACTCGAGAATACTCAACAGTACTCAACAATACTCAGCAATATTCAACAACACTCAACAGTGTTTAAACATATCACAATTAAATACGCCAATAATATGTAATTATATGCGAGAATATTAAAAAATACTCAAGAATACTCGACAATTCTCAACAATACTTAAAATACTCAATAATACTTAAGCATTTCACAATTGAATATGTCCATAATACTCAACGATACTCAACAGCAGTACTCAACGATATTCAACAGTATTTAAGCATATCACAATTAAATATGTCAATAATATGTAATCATATTCGAGAATATCCAGCAATACTCAAGAATACTGAATAAATAGTCGAGAATACTCAAGAATACTCGGCAATGCGCAACAGTTCTCAACAATATTTAAAATACTCAATAATACTTAAGCATCTCACAATTGAATTTGTCCGTAATACTCAACGATACTCGATGGTACTCAAAGATACTCAACAGTACTCGACGATACTTAACAGTACTCAACAGTACTCAACGAAACTCAACCGTTTCACGCCTGCTTTCCGCATTACTTATCACAGAGCGAACAACGAGTTTCACATTTTCAGAAACAAGCGTCCAAAACAGCGCAGCCGAAGCACAAATCGCTCCAAGCGCCGTTTGTTTCGTGACGGCCAATTAAAAATGCAGTTGATAGCTGTAAAATAGCCTGAAAGGGGATATATATATATTCAGGTTAGCCAGCGGCCGATTATTTATCCGCTTCATCGCTCCGCACTTCAAATATGTGGGCCACCCATTCGAATTTTCAATCTCTACTACCTCCCTCACGAATTTCCCGCTAAACTGTCCGGGGAACGTTTTGGTCCGAATTTTAACGCTTTATTTGCACTGCACGCGTCGTGCCACGGTGGGAAAAACGAGCTTCATTCCATCTCGCGATACTGCCGCTGACAATTTATAATTGTCCGCGACAATTTGCAGGCAGTTTACATATTTTTCAAGGAAGGCCACGCACAATCGTTTCGCCGTAAAATGATTTAATTATTCCGCTAGAATGATATAGAGAAACAAAAATGTAATCGTTATTTATACGTTTATGTTCCGTCGCCGAGAGACTCGACTGTTGCATAAGCTTTGTTACAGTGACTTCCGCTTGAGATATAATTTCTTTAAATTGCGACCGGATAATTCTCTCTCCCGGTTTCATAACATTGTGACGCTCTTCGCCTCCAATTATCGACGTTACAATTACATTGCCGAGGCTTACATAATCATCGAACAGTGAAGGTTTTTTTTTATGACGCCGACAGTATCGTATAAAACGGGGCGAGTTCGAACCAGATGGCAAAGAAATGAATCAACGCTGCTGGGATCGTTCTAAGCTAATTACACGACATTTATAATCTGAATTCTTTCAGCGTTCAAATATCTTCCGCCGTTTTACGGGACCGCGTTTCTTTTGTCGGCCGACCAACAGCCGAACTTGACGAAGCTGTAATCGAACGTCAGTCGCGTTTCGCTGGTGAACCAGTTGGCCGACAAATGGCGCGAAGTGGACAAGTTTGCCCAAAACGCAACGCAAACATCGGGGAGGCTGCAGTTTTCCCGCTAAACGTCCGTCGACCGTCCCAGCTTGACACAGTCGTACATTCGTAAATTGCTTTTCAATCGACCCGCCATCCCCGCACGCAGCCGCGTTCGCAGTAGTCGCGAATCCGGGGAAAAGGCGAACAAGCGAACAAACAGAGCCGCGTTTGGGAAGTTCTCGCACGGCGCACAGACGCATCCGAAAATATCAATTCGATCGCGAGCTTTCTTTTTGGAGTGAAAAGTTTTGCTGCTCCTCCACCCCCGCCACCCTTGACTTAATGGCCCGCGTGTCCGTGTCTTAATTCACAGTCGGATATTCAAACGGGTCGGGCCGCAACGGTTCGAGCGGAGGCGGAGAGTGCATTTCAAGCTGACTGGACCGAAATCACGGTTCCACTCGACTGCTGGGACTACTTTCGTTCGTCCCTTTCCTTCGTCTCATTTTATCCGATCGACCGTTCCGAGCTATTCATCTCCGTGCCGCCGAGCTGCCCGTGGATAAAATTGGAATTATGTTAAAATAAAACCGCTCGTCGCGCGCCCGGCTTCGAGGAGGTGACTGGTAACTACCAATAGAGTGCCGGGGCGGGGTTGATCGATGGCTCGTGAATTGATGAGACATCGAATTTCCGTTCCGCGAACGGCTTCCCTTTTCGGCGCTGGGGGCCGTATCAATCGAGGCGGGCGAAGACCGGTGATTTTATCGATGCCTCGTTGCGCTGACCACAGACCCGCCATTCGTACATCGCGAACGAAGTTAGAATACGCTCGATAAATTAGCTATTCGCGTCTGCAAAGATACGGCAGTTAGCGTGGAGCGCAAAAATGGAGAGCGCTGAGAAGCGACGGCACGTGGACACGGAGGAGACGTCTCCCGTGGCGAACACCGATGGGGAGCAGAGGTTGGAACGGCACGATACGGTGGCCATTGTTACGATTTATGCCGACGGGGTGGCGGGGACCAACGATTTGGCATCCGCGAAACGTTTTGGAGGGCGACCCGGTAAAGGAAGGCCAGGGGGGACGGGGCACGCCGGGAATGTAGCAAGAGTTGGAAATGCGAGGGAAATTCCGAAGGCTACGCCGCGAAACGAGGCGGAATACAAAGATGGGAGGGGAAAAAAAAAGAATAATTCGAATCGCGAGGGCAGAAGGGAGGTCACGAAGGGTATCGCGCTCTTATTGCTGAACTTTTAAAGTGTCTTCAAGCGATAGTGTCTCCGCGATATAAGATGGAACGTCAGCCATTTCGCTCTTGTGCGCACACAAGCTTCCGTGTCTCGGTTTTCGCTACCCTTGGCTGCGCTGTTTGATTCTCTTCGGCCGATGTCCCACGCCTCTTCCGTCTTTCTCGCCGCTCGTTTTCGTGGATATTATATGTACACGCGAGGTGGATCGAAATAGTGGTCAACGATACTCAATAGTACATAGAAATATTTAGAGATACTCGAAAGCACTCGGGAATAAATCATAGGTATTTAGAAATACTCAAAAGTAGGCGGAAGTAATCAGAAGTGCTCGGCAATGCTCAGAAATACTCGGTAATATTCAACAAGACGCAAGGATACTCAGCATTACTCAACAAGACTCAATAAGACTCAAAAGTACTCAGCAGTACTTAGCCATACTCAACAAGACTCAAGAAGGCTCAATAATATTCAACAAGACTCGATAATAGTCAACAAGATTCGATAATAGTCAACAAGATTCGATACTACTCAGTGAGACTCGATAATACTCAACAAGACTCGATAATATTCAAAAGGACTCAACAAGACCGAACGAGACTCAATAATACTTAACAAGACTCGCCAATACTCAATAATACCTAACAAGACTCAATACTTAACAACAACTGGCAATACTCAACAGTACTTAACAAGACTCAATAATACTCAACGAGACTCAATAATACTCAACAAGACTCAACAGAAATCAGCAGCACTCAACAACAGTCAGCAACACTTAAACCAAAGCACACATAGGTAAACGTACGACGCTCCACAGCTCGTCGAAATTCGCGAGGACCGTAGCGCTCCGTCACCGGGACGCGCGACAGCTTTAAAGGCTGTCCCCGAAATGGCAGTGAGTTATTGCTTTACGGGGAGCAGTCGTCGGCAAGTATCCCCACTCTGGAATACAGAATGCACCACACGACGCGTATATTCGCGCTTGTCCCGTAAAGCTTGCGCGCGTAAGCCGGGGGAAAAAAACGGGAGCAGGAGGATCAAGATCCTCCTTCCAGACGTTATGCACGGGTATATCCGTCTAAAGGTATTTGCTCCCGCTGCCCGCTTCGTCGCTTGACATGTGCATGCACTTCTGGATGCGACGGCGGAGTGCCGCCTTTCCTGAGAAACTCGTGGCAACGCGGACAAACGCGGGAAGGCTTCTTGCCTAAATGCGTCGCGATGGAAGATCAGACGACCATCCCCCGCCAATCCCTTTGCCATCGATTTTCCCTTACGCGCCTCGCGGAAATACGCCGCGGGTTTACTGGCGATGCTCGACTGACTGAATCGTGCCCGAAGGAAACCTGGACTGTATTATTGCCTGCGGCCGATGCCTCGAGTTGCTGCGGAAAGTTTTAGTAGCAACGCACGCAGTTTTAGTACCGTGGATTTACATAACCGTGGATGAAACATAAATAATAAGACTTATATTACATAATTTACCAATTGCTATCAAGTTACTGTCAATTAGAATTGATTAGAATCAGGTACTACTAATCGATAAGCTTATTACTGTGCTACAATAATTAATTGATAAATCATGACTCTGTTTCACTAATTGAACTATGCAAAGTTGAATGTACCAGGTATGAAAATAAAGCATGTTGATAATCAGAAGCTCGGAATTGTCTGTCTTTTCCCTGAAAAGAATCGTTAATCGATAGTTCGGCCAGGGAGACATGCACTTCGCCAGACTACTGGGGATTTATATGGGGCGCCTGGCGGAGTTTCGACTACTCGGAAGTTGATCGAGGGATAACTCGAATCGTGATGGATTTACCGCGCGGCGTTCAAGGGCCCCAACTTTTGGATTACACACCGCTTTGTGGGTTCCGCTCAAAGTTTATTTGTGTTCCCTTGTACGGAAATACTTTGAGCAGATAGAGGGGAGGGATTTTCAATAGTTCGTCGAACGAGAGATACAGTTCAAATATTTCGATAGCTTTGGACTCGATCAGCGCGCAATACTTTTTTCTTTAATTTAAAGAACAAAGTTGATTAAAGCAGGAGCCAAATTATTAATCAAACTGTCTAGGTATTAATTAACAGATACAAGTTGAGAATCTTTTCCGTATTCGATTCGTGTCACGACCGGTGTAATTTCATTGTTAATTCTCTGTTAATTTATTGTTAATTCACTGTTAATTCAATGTTAATTCATTGTTAATTCCCTGTTAATTCTCTGTTAATTCCAAAATCAACGTTACCTATCATTCATAGAGTGGCAGCTTTATTCGCCCTTTAGAGCGTAATGACCCACTTTATTATCTCTTTATTACGCTTTCAAATTCACCCACGCGGGCGAACAAATTTCTCGGCCCCTCGAGTTTCGTCGTTGGCACAACGTTTCGTTCTACAACAAACTCGCCCCTTAATTACTTTCAGACCGTTTAAACGGTGTTGGCGGTGAAGAGAAATCTTTTTTTTTTTCCTCCCTCGATTCGCCAAGGATAATGGAGCACTCACGTAAGAACATTTCTTGAGCAGCAGTCCCGATAAGCTGGCCGCTCTTAAACGTTCCCGGACAATAGGCTTTGCGTGCGGGGCTGCAGACGTTTCTCGACGCAGCGCGGCCTGTAACCTCGTCGAGAACGCCCTCCGCGTAATTAAACCGTGATCTTTTGTCTCGATAGAACGATTAATTTAACACGTCTGCTGCATTATGCGGACAACGACTCGGCGATAATGCGATAAGGCGGCAAGAGTTACGCTTGACCCTTTCCTTTCAATGACAATAAAGTAGTGGATTGTTTAAAATCACAGGACATTTAAAATCACCATCGCTGAGAATTAACTCGCGGATCGAATGTTAACGATTCATCATTTAAACTTGTATTCAATGTACGACAAATGTTTGTCAATTTCTTACTCGATCAATTATTGCATCTCAAATACATGGAACGGTTAATTGCATTTCGATATACGATAAAAAAAAGATCGCCCCCAAAGTTCTAATCAAAATTCCCCCCCGAAACGGCAGTAACACATTTCGTCCCGGATTCCTATTCAATATCCAAGAGTCTACCCTCCTTTTTATCATCTTACACATCAGGCTCGCCGTCGATTCAGATTTTTAAACCGATCCCCGGGGATCTACGGTCCGTCAAGAGGTACGGCGGAGGAGAAACATTTCACTCATCCGTTAAAGACAGGCAACGAATCTCTCGGAAAATTCTTCCGCCCTGAGGGATAGGAGGGGGGCTTTTGTTTTCGCAGCCGCTTTTCAGAAATCGTATTCGATATCGGGGCGCGGCCCATATTAGATGGGATCCCGATTCGAAGATCGTGAAGGGTCGGGAAAGGGTGAGCGCGCGTTAACTCGGCTAAGGCGCGAGTATTTTCCCCGGTTATTGGCACGAACAAGCTTGTCCCCTTTGGTTATCGAGGATTTATCTGGCGGATGCGCGGCGAACCATCGATTCCTCTTCCTCGGAGGGGTTAAATCGAGCATCCCCTGCGGCCGCTGTCAAACCACCCCCGATCTTATCCCACGGCCTTTATTCCATCCCAAAGAATTTTCCGCGGGAGAGTTTTGTTGCTCTAATTACTGTTCATTGTAATGATTTCTTCCTTCACGAATTATTGCAAGATGATTTATCCTGTGAAACGTTTCCAGCAAAGCTCACGATAAAACACAGGGTATGCCGCGAATTATATCTTCGATAGGAGTAGCACAGGCTGATGTACAGTGGATAAAGGGGTATAACTTTTCAATTCGAGCCGACAATGAAAATTTGAAAAATGTCTGTTGTAGATCTAAGCATGATGCGTGCACCCTGAAGATTTCATGCAAATCGGTTAACGTTGCTCTGAGTTATAAATATTTAAAGTTTTTCCGTGTTCGATTCGTTTCACGACCGGCGTAATTTCATTGTTAATTCAGTGTTAATTCAGTGTTAATTCACTGTTAATTCCCCGTTAATACTAAAATCATAGAGTGGCTGTTTCATTCGCTCTTCAGAGCGTAATGACCCACTTCATTAACTCTTTATTACGCTTTTAAATTCACCCACGCTGGCGAACAAATGTCTCGGCCACTCGAGTCTCGTCGCTGGCACAGCGTTCCATTCTACAGCCGACTCATGACAATTTGAGCCGATGATGAAAACTAAAAGACCGCCTAGTGTAGATCTAAGCGAGATCTGTGCACCCTGAAAGTTTCATCCGATTTTCGCTACAACCACAGATTAAAAAATTGAAAAAATATCTTTCACCGTGAAAACGACGGGTTTTTCGAAACGGCCAAGACGCGACATCTGGCAAACCGATCCTTCCAAGTTTCTGCAAAAGCTCAAGTCGTTCGGCTCCACCGCGAAAGAGTTATTCCGCTTTTCGAAGGGTGCACGGAAACTTTGTTTGACCCGCTGTAGACAGCGGCCACCCCGGATGATACAGTCCGCGCACGGTGTCCGGAAGGAGTTACGAGCCTTCGGGGGTTGATAATTCCGTCCGTCCGCGCGCACAACGCACGGACGACGGATACAGGGCTGGCGAACGTGCGCGGCCCCGCAGGGCCTTCGCGCGACCTGCGCGAGAGCGAAATTGCCCCTGAAATTTATGTTCCTATTGGGGGATGATCGTTCCTCCCGTCAGGGCCGGCCCGTTTGAAAGCTGTACACACGCGAGAGTCCCCTCTCTCCACGGTTACGTGCACTCCGACAGGCAATTTGATCTATCGCGCGACACAGGTGGAAGGAACGTTCCTTTCGGAACGTGCGGGACGAGCGTACGTGGCGCGGAAACTCCAATTTTTTAGCTGCCCCCGGATTTCTCGAACGACTGCGATTTTCGAGGCATATGGACGATACTGTGACCATTCTGTGTGTGTGTGCGCGCGCGCGTGAGAGAGAGAGAGTAATAGTAAAAGGAGTATTAAGAAAATTAATAAAAAAGATATTTTAACGAACACTATTTGCACATCTAAGGACGTCAAGAAGTCGCTAAAGTTTTGCCAGGAATAGGGAAATCTAGGGATTAACGAGGTATTTCTGATGGAATCGACGGTCCAGAGAAGTGAAAGGTTCCACGAGTGAAAACAGATCCCAGAAATCCCGGAAGTCCACTAGATTTGGAGGAGTCTCGATGGTCCTCCGCCTATTACACAATCCCGCATATCGTATTTGTATCGCGTCCCAGGGGTGTGCCTATGCTAATATCGAGTTACAGGGGCCGAAGATACCTCGCATAAGCTTCTCATATACATAGGCCTCCCTGTTCAGCTCGGGATCGTGTTTATTGACTTCCTTGACTATGCCTGATATAGGGTCCCTTCGAATGGGATCAGTGAATAGGTGGACAGCGATTTTAAATGCTAGTGGTCCGGGGCATCGTAACCATTTCGGGTCTTTTATTAGAGTAGATTGTCTGGACAGTTGTATTTTATCTCGAGGGGGCGGATTATTATATGGTATTTGGGGGGGGGGGGGGTGGTAGTTTAATATGCATTGTAGTGGAATTGTTGGGCACTGGAGGTTATCGTGCTGCCCCTTGGATTGGCTGTTTTATGAATTGAAAGCGTGCAGCAAGTGGTAGAAGTGTATGAACTAATATTCGGGTCGTCAGAACGAAAGAATCGGGTCGTCAGAAAGAGAATTCGCGTCGTCAGAACGAAAGAATCGGATTGCTCGCAAGGTTCGGGTTGTCCGAAAGAATGATTCGGCAGATTCGCAAGATTTGGGTCGTTTGAACAAAAGAATCGGGTCGTTCGCAAGATTCGGGTTTTCCGCAACAATGATTTGGGCTGTCCGAAAGTGAATTCGGGTCGTCAGAATGAAAGAATCGGGTCGTCCGCAAGATTCGGGCTGCCCGGAAGAGAAGTCAGGTCGTCAGGATAAGGATTCGGGTCGTCATAACGAAAGAATCGGTTCGTTAGCAAGATTCTTGCCGCCCGAAAGGAATATTCATGCGCAACCTCTCAACATTCAACATCTGTCAAACAATTCCGATAGTATTCCGGTCAAATGCATCGTGCCCAATCTGCGTGACGCGTATCAGTGCACTTTGTCGGCAGAGCGCACGTCCGCCGCGCGATGCAGGATGGACGCAATTATCCAACCGCGTGCGTACGCGTGATCGCGTATTACCTCCCGCTACATTTGCCTCGATGAAAAGATTTGTGTTGCGGCAAATTTAAAACCCTTCGGCCCCGTGCCGCGCCGCGTTCGTATCGGGGCTTATTGAATTATTGCGCGCACTGCGGTCCGCAGCTGCGGTCAATGGTAAACGCGATTTTTCCGAAACGGATGAACATTGGCGGTGCTTGACGAGGCGGTGACCAGACAATTCGATCGCCGCTTTTAACAAACGCGTGCCTCCGCAGCGTGAAACCCCGTTCGCAGCTTAGCGATCGTCCCTGCCGAATTCAATTGGATTGTTTCACCGAATGGATTCGATGAAATTTTACTCGCGACGCTGCCGTTCACTTCCATGACAATGGTTCTTTTTTTTTTCGTTCCACGCGAATTTAAACCCCCTTTCTACGAATCTCTTTCTTTTTTAATAGGGAAGCCTTTAATTGAATTTGAATTTAATTCGAATGAACGAATTAACGAGCACTTCGCGTTCCGGGTAGCAAATAAAATTCGAAACTGCATGCGCTGGTTGGTAAAACACAAATCGAACAAGGCGAACACGGTTAGTTTACATGGACAGGCTCTATCGGGGAAAAGTGACTGGGAAGGGCCGTCGCTGGTGAACCGCATCGGGTTCATTCCAGAAGTTCGTCGAGTCGATGCATACGATGGCACCACCGCAAAGTCGGATGCATTTTCATCGTACCGACGTCGGTATGTTCCCCCCATCGCTGGAATGGGGGCTGGAATTTAGATTAACGATCGCGCATCGCTTCGAAATGCCGCCGCGCCTTTCGCTTCATATTTCCGTCCTCCGTTTTCTAGTTTTTTTTTCTTTCAGCTGAACTTCCCGGTGGTAAAATCCAGGATATTTGTTAAACCGAAAGAGCTTCGATTTCCATAAAAATCGGGGACGAACATTTCTCTTCTCGGAAAAATTGTTTCACTTGTTCACGCTCGAAGGCGTCTTAAAGAATCCCTCCACCAACCTCTTTCCCCTTTCCTGCCGTTTTATTCGGCCAAGGGAAATACAAGGCTTTGGCGTGTCGCGCGCGGAGCGACAAATGAAATGCATAAGACGGGACTGCGAAGCTCATTTGCAATTCCAGCGCGCCGCATCGACAGGCCCGCGAAGACGGTGTGTTTTCCATTACCCTGCTCGTCTCATGAACCCTCCATTCGAGCCGAGAAGGACGGCAGATTCTTAGAATAGGAGTACCGCGAACCGTCGCGGAGAAAGAGTGGCTTGTTGCTTGTCGATTCTCGTCTAGAGAAAGGGGCGGGATCCTCGTAAAAAAAAAAGGGGGATGAAAGTGACGAGAGCCGAGGGAGAATAGGGAAAGACGAGACGCTTCATACGAAACGTGGGCCAGATTTCGACGCGATACAGCGGCCAATTTACGACGCGGCAGTTGTTGGTCAATGGATTTCGCTCTTTATGGGTTGACCTGCGAACGCTGATAAATTATTAGGAATGATGTTTTTGGAAAACTTTGATTTTTAGATTATACTACTTTGTGGATAGTTAACATTTTTATTGTTATAAATCTTTGTTTGTATGGGGGTGATGGGTTTAAGCCAAAAGTTTTACATAAATTTTATTATTCACCGATCCTGACAAATAAAAAGTAATTATAGAAATGATTTTAGGAATGATCTTTTTTGAAAGCCCGAGATTTTTAGATTATACAAGAAATATGTGGACTCCTGATGTTTTTATTGTTACAAATTTTTATTTGCAGCGTTGGTTGAATGGCTGATTGAAGAAGTTACTTATTTGCATGGTAGTGAAGGGTTTGAGCCATGCAAAAGTTCTGCATAAGTTCTATTGCTAATAATTGACCCTGGCAAATAAAATTACAGAAATTTTGCAATTAACACCTTCAAAACATTGGCTCAAAATTCAAAATCAATCAAGGTGGTGACTATGGATGCTGAATAAAATCTGTCAGCTGACATCCTAATGAGAAGGTCGATTCCTGATCACTTTCCACCACGATTAACAATAAACTCGTGCAAACGAATCTTACAGAGTTCGTTTCATATGAAACGTACCTCGACCCTGACACAACACGTGGCACAACTCGCTCGACGCAAAAGTAACGTGTCTTTGAGAGAGACGCAGGCTTTATTAACATGCGATTGCCCAGGGAGGATCCCATTACCCGGCGACATGTTTCGCGACGGGAGGAAAGAACGTGGCGCCCACGGCTCGTGTTACACGTTGGGTACAATGAAGATAAAGGTGCTGGGGATCGGGGAAGAGGTATCATAACACCTGGCAAGGCTTGATAACTTTAGTCGCTTTCACGGGAAAGAAGGGTTGCCTCTTAAATCAGCTTCCAAACGAAGTTACCCTCCCTCCAGCTTTCCTCCTCTCGGCTCGGGAGCGTGTCTCCAAAGGTTTCTCTCATACAATGGATTCCATTTTTCCCTATGTTTGCTGGAGAAAAGCGTAAAGGGCCACGCATCGGGGTTAAACAAATAGGAATTCTATTTTTTTTTTGTTTTTGGAGGATCGAACGTAACTTTTCGTCGCTCTCCCTCTTCCCCTTTTGATCCTGCTCTTTACGGGATGAAATTTTCTCACGTGATAATGAACAGAGCTAACAATTGGCATTATTCTGATTTATGACAACGCTGCTGCATGAAATGATATCATTGAATTCGTCTCAACAACCGCTATCATATTACGAGTAAAGAAATACAGGTTTCCATTAAAACAAACTTACTTGGTTTCGATATCTCTCTCGCCGCTACAACTGCGGCAAAACTATTTACATCGCATACTTCCCCCCTCGGCACCAAACAACTTGCGTAGGAACATTTTTCTTATATCTTCACTTCGTTCCGAGATATTTCCAATGGCGAATGATGTTTCCAACTTGGTAGTGATTATACGAACGAGCAAAAAGCTCAAACAAATCCACTGTCAAATATCAATTGTTGTAAAATAAATTGCCTTGGAAGTATTCACACTTTCGGATCGAGGATTTCGGTCGGTCCCCTGAATTTATGGATCCCAATCCCGTGCATGGAATTTATGGCACCCTGTACATTTCTACGCACCAGGCAAACGAGACTACCGTCCTACAGCTCTTTTCCTCTTGCCTCGGGAGCGTGTCTCTCCGAAGCTCTCTCAGACACAATGGATCCCCTTTTTTCCCTATGTTTGCTGGGGAAAAGAGTGAAGGGCCACACATTGGGGGTTAAATAAATAGGATTTCCATCTTTTTTGTTTGTTTTCGGAGGGTCGAACGTAACTTTTCATCGCTCCCCCCCCCCTCTCTCTCTCTCTTTCCCTGTTGATTCTTCTGGGCTCTTTACGGGATGAAATTTTCTCACGTGATAAATGAGTGGGATGCTCGAAGACACAGTTTCCCTAACGCACTGAGTATGTTTAAAATAATGCCTCACCGAGCTGATGGAAGTGTGTTGCTTTCTACGAACAGTGGCGCGAGGAAGAATGGATGTTTCAGAGAAATTGAGAACGCACTTTCACCATCGGACACACCTGGGAGACGTTTAGCAAACAACGAGTGGCAAAAATTCTGTGAGCAAATATTTGTGCGCTTTTGAACAAATAAATCTCACTCTATTCGATGAAGTGTTGAAAAAAACTATACATATATCTGCACTGAGAATTCCTATCATTATTTGTACTGAAAACCAATGTTGTTATTTTAGCAGGAATCCTGTGTATTCGTTTCACATTTTTCAAACAGCAGAGAGCAATGCGGAGACTTCTGTTTTTTTTTTTTTTTATTTACGAGAATAACTCTGCGTTTCAATTCAACGTTCCACAATTAAATTTGTATCGTATTTTTAATTGTTCTTTATATGAATCGCGCCTCGGTTAATTGCAGGGTGCATCCAAAATAATTGAATGAAACCTGTACTGTTTTATGCGCCTGCTTAATTCGTTCCCGAAACATAGGCCTTCGGTCTGACCAATTTGACATCATTCTACTTAATACTGTCCCCCTTTAATATCTGTCAGCATGTGCTGGCATAAATCATCATAAATCCGCAAACGATCGAGACAGGAGACACCGTTTCATGCAAATCGTTTCAGGGAACACGGAACCTTAATTATATTTTCGTAACACGAAATCTGTTAGTCAGATCCGACTGTTATTAAATCATTGATTCCTGGGGCCAATCCCGAATATTTCTCCCATGATTCTTCTCCGATAAGAAGAAGCGATTGTCCCAGATTGCGGGTCAATTCCTTTCAAGAAAAATTATAATAAAAGACCTTAACACGAAATCGTTATCATTGCTATTTCCATAACAAACATTTTATTCGTGTAACAATCTCTTGCTCGAGTTCCCAACTGATTCCTTTATATCCTTCCTGGGCCACCAGTGGTATTTGTGGAAAATGTGTTGGTATATTCCATAAAAATTAAAGGATCATACAATTTTCAAGAATTGTCGATCTTTGACCTGGTATAACTTTGTTAAAAGAAAAAATCGCACAGCAGTCCACCTGGGGGCTCATTTTAAAACGCGAAGGCTCCACTTTCGGAATACTGAATTCATTTCTCTTTTCTTTACATCCTGTAACTTTTTTCGTATTATAAAGCGGACACACTGTATATTAAAAACATTCAGCGTACATCACCCCCTCATCGTTGCAGGAAAGTGTCCCCTTCGTTACGGTTTACGCACCACCGTTTCCCGCTAATCGGCCTTAATAAAGAAAGATATTCGATTCGGCGTGAAATGCGTGCTGCGTTTTGAATAAAATTTAGATGAATTTCATGGCCAGCCCCGGCGGGAATCTCGGGAACGTGTAAGCACTCGCTGCATACTTTCTCAAGTTGTTCGCACGCAACTTTTCCAACTTCGGCGTTAATGCGCGTTGTCGCCGGGGGACGCAGTGTAACAGCCCCCCTCTAAATGATAGGGAGAGATTCTGGCGAACTTTAGAAACGCTGCAGCTTCCTTACGGGATATTTCGCCAAGAACTTCCAACGCGCTGAGTCAATTATTTAACAGAGTTCAAAGTTTAAATCTAGTAATAATGCTTGGACGCTCTTTATCGTTTAACGTGTGTCACAAATGAGTAATTTTTACAATCGTATGATAAAATTTCATCCCGCTTACAACGCGAATGGCGCTGAAAATGCTATTAATAAGATATCGCGATATTAGTTAAATAAGTAATATTACGAAAGACGGAATAATAAATGATACACCTGTCTGCAACGATGCAATTTTTCCCCCCAATTATCTCCACCAAGCGTAAAAGACTTCTCCGCTCGAATAAAACGTTCGGAATCGCGCTAGTCTTTTCACCGTCTATAATGCGCCATCGGATAGAATGATCGAACGTGAAGCGAGGACGAAATTGATCCCGGTCTCCATTTCGCGGATTACGAATATCGGGCGGAAGGCAGGAAAAGTTTTCTCCGCTATTAATCAGAGGCGAAACAAGCCGAGTTGCGTACAATTCCGCGTGACTCGGTGACGAAGTATATCTCGCACGGAGAGGGGATTCGAGAAAAATGATCGTTCCGACCCACTTCCGGGGCCGCGAACTAATATCCGCAATCGAAATAACACGTTGACGGCGCTGTCAACGTGTCTTCGACGCGTCTTTCGCCTCCGTAACTTTATCTTTGGATTGAGGCAGAGTTGAGAAAGATTTGTGAAAAAAATTTTCGTTCTTAATATTTCCAGACAAATTGTGTTTCGATAGTGAAACGCGAATGAAGAACGGTTGAAAGTACTTGGCTCGCGACTAATGGGGACTAATGTGAGCCGACGCGAGCCGGAGAAAAGGGGGGAGTAGCTAACAACGAACGTTGGAACGTGCAGAAATGGAATTTTCTTGTTTGTAGTATGATAGTGATTGTTGAGACGAGTAAAATGATATGCGACATGATAGCATTTCGCAGCAGTGGAATTGTTATAAATCCGATCCAAAATAGTTAGAGCAACGATAGCAATTGGTATTACTTTGATTTACGATAATTTTACTGCACGAAATGATATCATGTTGCATGTCGTTGTATTCGTCCCAGCATCCGCTATCATATTACGAATGGAAAAATACAGGTTTCGATTAAAAAATATTAACTTGGTTTCAATATCTCTACCACCACTACAACTGTGGCAAAATTATTTACATCACATACTGCCTCTCTCGATACCAAACAACTTGTATAGGAACACTTTCTTGATACCTTCACTTCCTTCCGAGATATTCCCAGTACATAGTGCACTAAATGTGTTTTCAATTTAGTAGTGGTTATACGAACGAGCAACAGGCTCGAACAAATCAACTATAAAATATCAATCTCTACAGTTTTAAAGGAATCGCCTTGGAAGTATTCACGCTTTCGGATCGAAGATCTCGACGGATTCTCTGAGTTTACGTGAACGGAATTGATGACATTTCTACGCACCAGCCACGATTGCGACGCTAACAGCGCAGCAGCGTATCAATTCTGATATGCCCGGCCGCCACCGTCAACGCGAATGCTGCCCCGATATTTGTACTCCACCGGCCACGACTGTATCGATGTATCTGCAAACCGATCGTCCATCGATTGTTCCTGGTATCGGCGTTTCGCGTCGCCTGTACAATCCGCCCCTCTGCCCACCCCTTATCGATTCCGCCGTGATTGAAGAAGCATACGCGGCGCGGTTGAATTCGGTCTGCCAGCGGCCGATCAAACTTCTATCCGAATCGCGAGCGACTACTTCATGCGGAAATGAAGTTACGCGGGCTCTGCGGCGGTAAACGCGAATTTCGCCGCCAGCATTATGCGGCCCCCTCCCGTAATTGAGGATTGTTCGGCGCCGGCCGTGAATAATTATTAGTCACGCAACGAGCTGTCCCCGCTTTAATTCCTTGTTTGCCCGTTATTAACGAAGCGTATTTAGCCCTAGCCGCCGTCAGAATCACGGTTTGTTATGAACTTTCCATGCCGTGGCGAGTATTCATCCCCCGTTTAGAACGGAAATCAAAGATTCGGAACGCTTCGGTGCCGCGGCCCAACGCGCGCCGATGATTCGATTCGGCGCTGTTGTTTCCATATTGCGTTTAATAATTTCATCGCTTAATAATCGAGCGCAATAATAATTTCTATCACTAGTTAACCATAAAGACAAGTTTGAGATTTCCTCGCTTTGAACGCTTCAAATTTTCTCCTTTCTAATTCGTCAAAAACGAAAATCGACCTATGATCATTGCGATCAAGTGAATTTCCAAGTGTCCAACCGACGGCTTTTATCTCGCATCGGGGAAAGTCGTAAGGGCAATCGATAGCGGCAACGTTAGAGCTTAAACGCGCGCCTTTATAGAACGGGGATATATCTAACGACCGGGTTCGGAGCGTTGTTCACGCGCGGAACGCTCGATAAATTTAACCCGTCCGCTCCTCTCGAAAAAGAAATTTATACGGGCCGCGCATAAAGTGCTTTCTTCCTTCGCCTTCGTTTACTTGGCGCCGCTCGTCCCCCTATTTTTGTTTTTCGTTATCCACCACTACAGTTGTTTCTTTCACCGTGTGCGCGCGAGAGTTTCTAATCTTTCGCCAGATTGATGGAAATCTGTTAAAAATGTTGCCAGGTCGTTTTATGTTTGAATAATTCTATATCAATAAATTTGCATTTAGTCGCTAAATAAATAAACCACGACTTTTAATCGATTGCGTTATAACATTCCCCATAAACGTATATTACACAAAATGCCAATATCTATTTCAATGGCAAGACGTCCGGTAAGCCGAAGATGAATCGAGATAGTAGCCAAGATTTAGGGTGCAATTTTTCATCGGTCGAAGGGCGGGTAAGTAACCGAACGGGAAACCATGGGGCTCAACGAAATCTCTCTATACACAGGAATTAAACCTCTTCCAAGCACAGAGGCATCGATGGCAAATGATAGCCATTCTCGTCCACTTGCCTCTAAATATCATACAGGGTTAATAATTCAAAAACAGAGTCTCAGACGACGCTTTGCCAAAGGAAAAAGTTGTGCTTTACTACGATTTACGGGAGATCCTGTATAATACTTAAAGACAAGGTAAATATTATACACACAAACGTTACACATACAAATATTCACACTGCCGCGCCGATTATTACCCCTCCCAAATTGTTTCTCGCTTTCATCCACTGGCGAGAGTGATCTTTCGATGCGATAAGGAAATATGGAAAACAGGACGATTCAATTAGACGCTCGAGACAGTTATTAAAAATCCTCGACGAGCCAACTATCCAAACGGATAATCACTTCTTCGGTTAAGATGAAAAATTTCCTTTGTCAGTCGCGGTCCTTTGAATAATAAAATTCTTAAGACGAAGCTAAATGTTCTGAGGAGAGAGAGAGAGAGAGAGGGGGGGGGGGAGGGGCGATGGAGACTTTTACCATCTTAACAATAAGATATGGAATGCTAACGAAAGGAAACGATCCGAGGCCGTTTGTCTTACATTGCGGAGAATTGTTATCAAGCCTGAAATACCTTCAACAGGCCCCTCTTCCCTTTAACTCGATTCTTTGACAAAGCTTCTAATTGTGTCGCAGTAATTTTCAAGCTGGTATTAGCATATTCCTTCAGCCGTCTCCCTTTCGGCTGTAAGAAGCAATAGGATTTGCCTGAAGGGGATCTCTCGAGAAGGAAATAAAAAATTGCGAGACGCCAGGTACTGGAGGTGAACTAATTTCGAATGTTAATGGCAGAGAGCAGGTCAATTATAAAATGTTTGTAACGGCAGTGGAATTTAACTAAACAGGATTCTTGAATTGTTATTTAAGATAATTTAATCTGTTACTTACGAAGTGACTTATATATTTTACGATTTGTCAACTTTCAAGCGAGAGCAATTATTTGTTGTGATCGCACATTTAAACATTGTTTAATCGTTTGGAAGTTAATTGTATTTTTAATACAGCAAACTGTCTTCCAATTTGATTACCTTATAAATAAATACTAGTGCGCGTAGAAATATTAATATTAGATATTTGCGGGCGTTAGTTTTCGTCGAATCGTGCCCACAAGTGATTAGAACGGGAATTTCCTCCGTCGCACGTGTAAGTTGAAAATGGTAGGAATTTTCTCTGGCAACGTAATTGAATTCCAACCGCGGGCTACGCACTGGCATCCGTGCGGGGAAAACTGTACTAAAGCTATTCGCTTTCACCTATATCGGAGCCAGCATCGATGCGCAATGCGCCGTCGCTATTAACGTAGGACGTGGCTGCGCGCAACAGACACTGGGTTTCGCGAAGCGTGAAATGGAGATAATGACTGGCGAGCCAATCAGTTAACCAGACCATGTCAGAGTAGGCTAATGAGGATGTACCCTATGGTAAACGTGGTTGGTTGTGCATGAAGCAGGCTGACCAATATAAAAAGAAAGAGGGAGCAGAGGTGTCCTTATCACCCTTTGATAAGAGCAGTGTACAAAAATATGCTAATAATCTTAATAACGGAAAATTAATGAAGCTAATGTCCTTTCATTAAACAAAAGAAAATGATAGATAGAAGGACTGATTCATCCTTTAGCAGCATGATTCCATCAAGCGTAAAGTATGCTAATAATGTTTATAATAGGAACGTAATTAATGTCCTTTAATTTAAAAGCAATAGGAAGAACTGCGCCATCCCTTAGCAATATGCTTGCATAATTTATTTTACCCCAGAGAACTATCTCCACCCTTCCTAATTTAATTATAAAGAAACTAATCAAGTCGATACTTAATAAAACTACAAATTTTACTGAGATTGGGCTGTTTGGTACAGGCTTGAGCATATTTCGGAGGCAACAGAAAGAGACTGAGAGGAAAGAAGAAGAACCGTGGTATATCAAAGAGGAAACGTAATGAAGAGAGAAAGAGCTGCTACCCCGTCGAAACCGAGCCGGTCGCAAGCTTGGTCACAGCCGATCACAACTCGGTCACAACCTGGTCACAACCCGGTCAGAGCCTGGTCGCAACGCGGTCACAGCCGTTTCTGGTTTATTCCCCCTTCGTTTCCTCTATTTCTCTCGGGATCTCGCACGGGCGAAATTAAATGGTGAGCCTTGAAACTAAGAAAAGTCATAGGGCAAAGGGTTAATCGAACCACAGAAATAAAACTGCCAGATACGACAAGCGAAGGTTACAGTACGTTATACTTGCTCCAAACGGAATCGGATTAATCCGTCGTAATGTGATCAAGGGATTCGTTGGACGTCAGTTTTGGAAGCGCAGGGAAAGATCCGTGGGCGTGATTGTTCGCCGCGGTTCCCGGATTTCGGTTCATTGTTTGAAAGAGAGCCCAGTGGCTTGCCGTGGACGATATATCGTCTGTTATTATTGCAGCTCGACTCGAGGCGACAATGGCCTGGCCACAGGCTTTGCCGAGCCGATCTCCATATTTTAATTAAAAGCTTCCGCGGCGCATCTGGCTGCTCCGCGATTCGCAGAGAGCTAGAACCAAAGAAGCCCAGCCTAGAAAAATGCGTCCACGACAAAAATAGAGAAGCGTATCTTCCAATCGCCTTTGGCTCGCAACTTCCACCGCGGCTGTGTGTATCCGTGGGAACGATTCGCGGTTCTCGGCGGACATTCGTCCCGTAGCTACACCACTTCCCAGGCTCGCACAGCCGCGGGATGCGTCTAGAAAGAATGCCGCTGATGGATCCTCGATCCGAGTGCAATATAAAATGTTTCGCGTGATCAGAAACAAAGTGGAGGCCAGGAGATGGCCAAGGAGAGCTTGTGGCTGAAAGTTTCGAGGACAGTAAGGAGAAAACACCCTGAAGATTGTATTTTCAAAATAGGGGTCCTAGGGCTGAAGGTCGGTAATAAAAAAAAAATTGCTGTCTTATTTCCACTATAAAGTACAGTCGGAATAAAAATCCTTTGAGGAAGAGGACCAGTTTGTAGGGGTGTACGGAATGGGCTCGGAGGGTGTGGCCAGGTTCGGGGATGAAATACGTCAGCATATGTCCCATACGACGGCAACGTGATTCCCATGCATATGCGAGGATACGCGTGAGTTTGCTCACAGAGGAGCTATCATGGGATAGCTTGATGCCACGATTGCACTCGTTCAACCCTCTGCCAGGCGCACACGTGCAGGCCTCTCGTGCCTCTGGGTGACGGTGGGAGCACTCACGGTTCGGTATCTTGGGACGACGCAGATGGCGGAATAGAAGAGCGGAGCCGAAAGATGAAGCATTTGATTAGATTATCAGCGATCCAATTAATTTTGAGCGGGATGATCGATCGGTCTGATTTCGAATGATTTTCTAGGCTTCCGTTACTTGATCAAGACTAATTTACTTTGTGCATTACTGCGCCCTTTGATCCCCAGCCTTAACCACAAAATACACGTCAACACCGTAGGTCTGCAACCGCATAAAATAAAGTCCCCCATACCCGAAGCTTCCTCTATGCGTCTATGTCAGCTAAGCTACACATCATCACCATCCGGCTCCGTCCATTTCCGACTTAAGTTACACCTCCGCGTCCTGGCGGCGGAACACAGGGATCCACCATAAACCACTTACCAGAAGCGAGCCACCAGAAACAGACGTCAAACTCCCGCGACCATTGCGACAAGCCAGGATACAAACCGCCGTCGGAACCGTGGCGTGAAGCTAGGCCGTCCCTGCATCTACGAGGAAACGAACCACCCTACCGGGTTCAAAGGGGGACGACGGTCGCGCGTTTCTAGGATTCTGCCGCGCTAGGTTCACCGGGGCGGTCGCTTAGACCGGGCGTAACCGTTCCGGGAACTGTAACTGCACGCGCGGAATTTATCGTTGCGCCTAAAATAAACGCACGCTGGCGCGGCCGGATTGCTGCCGCACCGCAAAGGGTTAAAATAACTGGGTTACCATAATTAGCTATTACGCGGGCGTTTCGGGAGCACGAGGTGTTCTCTACGAGTGTAGTCCCTGGCTAACCCTGTGAGCTACGAGTTTTGCTATGAGAGCTGTTGCCAGGGTGATAGAGTTCAACGATGTGTTACATTCATTATAAATATGGGGGAGGGGGGTGAAGCGGCGAGATAAGGTGGGATCAAAGGAGTATTGTTTGGAAGAATATCTTTCTGTGAAGAAGTATGTCGTTACGAGTTGAAACCAACATCGTGGGTGGCTAGGGATACCCAGAGATCTTTATAGCTAGGGATACCTAGAACCTTTGTAGCTAGGGATACCTAGAGGTACCTCTACAGGAAGAAGCTGCCCCGGCTTTCAACATTTCCTCGTACTCCCTGTATGCAACGGCTCCGAATTGGAATTGGGACTCTCTGCTTTAGATCAATCGGTAGACTCTCTTACAATATAATCGTACCTTACCTGTCAGCAGAAATACAGCTGCTGAAGTATTTCTGAAACATTCCTCTAAGCCCTCCAAGGTTCCCTTAAGCGTGTAACCGCAAGGGTTGTCGAGCGTCTCACACAGATGGAATAATCCCAACAGAGCGTTCCCTGGCTAAAGTCGCGCTTGTTCGACGTCGGATGAGACACAGCTACCGCTCCTCCCTGCGCTACGAATACATTCGCTCGCTTAGACGTTCCCGTTTAATTACTGCCTCCTCGTGCGCACCTCGACCGTGTATTTCATCATCTCGTTCCGCCCGGAACGAGAATCCCCCCCCCCCCCTCCCGCTTCCCTCTCGTGCTCGGCGTCCCGGACGAATATAATTAAGTGAAGAATCTTCGTTAAACCGGGGGAACGGAGTCCTTCTGCCTACGCTTCGAATCAGCATGCCGAGCCGAACGTACGCATGTGAACGTTGCCGAGAATTTCGGGATCGGACGAGTCTACTTTTGAATCTTTTATTTGTTGCCGACGAGAACTGCTATTATCGGATGGTCCGAAGAAGAACAGGAATTCAGCGCGATCCAGTTTCAGGTAGCTTAGGACTATCGCCGTTCTAAGGGACAGGATTACGGATCTATGGATCTTCATAGGAGTATTGCGGACTAGGGAACATAGCTGCGGGGTATCTTCCCCGATACAATACGCGAACTGCTGACGAACTGGCGTGTCTATAGATGTTCTTGTATACACTCACACACACCTGCGAACCAAGTTGAAACAGGTAGAACGTCAGAGGCAGATACGCGGAAGAGATACAAGAAAAGTTGCCAGCGCAAACTTGAAATTGGTTACTGTGGCCCGCGGATGTTCGACAGGAATTCACGATACGCTCTTGTTTCCTGTCGAACTTCCAGATTTTTAGCTTCTTCCGTGTCTTTCGTTCGTGTTACTCTTACCCTCTTGTCTTTTCTTCCTGTGCAAGCGATTCCCTCGTGCCCCCCTCTGGCTGACGCTTTGAATTCGTACATATTTCTATTACTATCTCATTGATACAGAAATATAGATCCTGAATTTTGTTAATAATTAAATTCGTAAATATTACCACTGTTATTCAGTTGCTTTTTCCACCTTCTTCTTCCCTTTCTCCCCTCTTCCTCTCCACTTCCTTTCCCCTTTCCTACAACTTCCACTGTCGGTTTCCCCGCATCCCCTTTCAAACCGCCTGCTCGTCGCTCTCTATTCAGCCGTCGCGGGCCTCCGTCGAGCGCGTAATAGCTAAAAGAACCACTTTGTCGAGGAAACGCCGAACTTGGGAGAGCAGCTACGCGGGCCTCTTCCCAAGATGAATTCAGGCCAGAAGTCGACCAGGAGTATTGCTGCGTTGCAAAAGGAAACGACTGAAAGTTCCCTGACGAGGGGGGGTCACCTAAACTAGCTCCTTCCACGGCATCGGCCTAAAGAAACGGGGAATTGTCTTCGAAACCGTCTACAACGTGTCGAAAACTTTACTCTTCCATTGTATGTTATGAATGAAATAAAGGAACGAAGGGGGGAAGCCCTGGGAGCTTCCAAATGTTTGTTTTTTGTTATTACTATTCAATTATTTCCATTATGTCAATTATTCAATTATTTCCATTATGTCAATTATTCAATTATTGCAATTATTGCAATTGTTTCAATTATTTCATTGGTTCCTTGCAGAGTCTTTATATCGAATTTTTCTCGAACTGGAAAAACGAGGTAACAGAAAACCTCTATTAAGGCGAATCGCGCTCCTTATCGGGGAAAGACAGAGAAAGAAGAGAGTGGAGGATATTTGCTTTCCGTCCGGGGCATCTTTAATCTCGATCGTATATAAAGTCGTCCGGGATAGGAGTTACCCGGCTTACTCTCAGTTCTCAGTTCACCGCTGGGCTACCCCGCGAGATTAATTCCAGACTGTTGCTTCCAGCAGACTCCAGCGAAGCATGGCAGAACTTCGCACTCAAATGGGCCGTTCCATTATAATCGCGTGCATCGACAGCTAAAACGGGCCGCGCGGTTCTGCCAGAACGCCGGGGATCCGCGTCGCTGGTTAAAACGACCACGGGACTTCGGCGCTCTTTAAATATGCACGATACACCGGTATTTTCCCTTCGCCGTGAAACTGATGCGGGAATCGCAATGGAATCTTTCGTTTACCGCGCCCCGAAACCGTGAATTATCTATTCTATGGGAAAATCTTCAGCTCGCAGGTGGCAAATTGTTACACTGCTATGCAACAATTACGCGAAGAATTCGTACATTATTTCGGAACAACGAGAACAAGATCAAAACCAGCATTCAGGAAGATTTATAATTCCGTCTGAACGCCAAATTTGTATTTCTTTTTACTTAAAGTTGTACGTTAATTAAGTATACACTTTCCTCATTGTACGCTAACTCGTTAGCGATCGGTTGACAGAAACCGATTAACTCAACTACCCCCCCCAGGTAATTCCGCCCCTCCACCCTATCGCAGAAACCCGATACCGCAAATTACCTGTATCTCTTTGTCGTCAGCGCGCCGATAATCCCGTTCCCCGGCGAATGAACGGTCCCTGAAAACTTTTCTCCTACCACCCCCCTTAAATAGTTGTTTTCGTTCGTATCAGTGATATTCTCGCATTCCTGTGTACGGGAATCTCATCAGGCGAACTTTGCCAGAATTGAAGTGGATCTTTGGTAGGAGACAGCCGATAAGCCCGAGTTAATAGAGGTCTCCGCGAAATGAGTCTGCTCAAAATTTGCCTAGTCTGCGTGCGAACTTTAAGGGTGGCGAAGCGGTTACGTTTCTCCTCCGCTTGTCACGAAGTAAGTAAGCACTGTGAATGTGTACTCGGGGGGGGGGAAAAGGTATTACGCTCAACAATCGATCCTTTTCATTCTTCATGGATTAATGGAAAAATTGAAATTGGTCTTAACAGGAGTATATAAAAGGAACTAGCTTGCGCAAAAAAGTTCAGCCATTATTAATGAGTTCTGCTTTAATCGTTCTAGATTGAAACTTCTGAGAGTTTCAATTATTTCAATTCCTTCAATTATTTCAATTCCTTCAATTCTTTCAATTCCTTCAATCCCCTCAACTACTTCAATTCCTACAATCCCTTAAATCCTTTCAATTCCTTCAATCCATTCAATTCCTTCAATTCAAGCAATTCCCCATAGAAACACACGAAAAGGCCAAACCTTTCCTACCTAGAAACGTTCACCCGTTATTAACGAGTCCTGCTACAGCCGCTGCAGTTTAAAACTAGCATTGGTCGGGCTCTGAACGAAGCGCAATATTTTCACGCCGCCGTGCAGGGTGTAATTAAGCGGGACCGTCCGGCTGTAAGAACAGCAACAGACGCTCGAACGTCCGCGATTCCGAAGTTCCCCCCGCGGGACGAGCCTCGCAACCGTTTCACGTACCTCGAAAACGTTGTCCAAGCGATCGCTCTTCACGTCGCTTGCATCCGTCTTCGCGGCTGCCGGAAACTTATTGCACCGTCGCACGCTTGCCCGCGACGTCGTCGTCGGGGAGCGCATTTCATTTTTTCCCCGTCGCTTCTTCCCGTACGCGGCGGGCGCCTACGACGCTGAGAAATTCCAGCGATTCCTCTTTCGCCCGTAGTTAGCACTCACCCAAGCACGTCTCTCGCATTGGGCCCGTTTCAAATGACAACTTGCTTCAACTTGTTCTCCAGTTCTTTTTCGATTTGGTGCGGTTTCTATTTACCTTAGTTATTATTATTACTATTACCATATTACCATTAATATCACCTTAAAATACGATCGCGTTTCATCTAGCATGTTTCTTATCCGTCGCAATGATTACCGTCACCTCAGGCTTTGCCTTGCAACCCTTTAATCCCATGTGCCACGTTTTCTCGCGACAGAATCGTCGAACGAGAGACCCCCTGGTTCCCGCTGGCGAACTCGCGCCACACCCCCAAGCCAGAAACGCGTTCCCGCTATCGTCCTGCAGTTAGTACCGAGCGATTCGGCCCTCGTAAAAATGATGAATCGGTGGTCCGTTTCAGTGCCCAGGGTGGAGATCGTGGACGAGCACGGCGCGACGGCCGGCGACAAGTTCTACAAAGCCGGCAGCACGATAGAGCTGAAGTGCGTGGTCAGCAATATACCGCAGCCCACCGGCTACGTCACGTGGCGGCACGGATCCCGAACGCTGAATTACGACACCACTCGCGGAGGGATCAGGTGAGCCCCGGACATACGATTTAATGGCGCAGAAATTGATTCCGCCGCTCGCGCCGCAGTCCCAGATATCATTTCGCGGATTACCGGCTCGAGGGTACTGTGGCCGAATTGAACATTCACTTCTCGGCGTAAGCCGCGGGAATTCATAAAGAGGGGGGGGGGGGGATGCGACTTTGCGCTCGATGAAATTGTCAGTTGGGAGCTGTTTCGCACGAGTGGCAGGAATCATTGATTTTTACGCCTCGTTAAGGTCAAAATTAAGTAAATTCATTAGCGATTGATTAATCGTATTAATTACCAGTCGCGATTTACTTTGGAATGATTTGGTCAGAGTTTTTGCGATATCGTAACGTGGAATACTGTTCGTTTGTTATTTATACATTCGTGAAGAAACGAGTAAACGTCTTTTCTTTTTAAATATATTAATACAGGAAAAACAATATCGCAGAGGCAGGAGGAAATGACGGATCGATCTTGTCTAACAATTCTTCCCTCCTCCCGTCGCCGCACTGTTTCTCTCGAGAAATAAATAGTAACGGGCAACAATGTCCTAAGAATTATAACGAAGAACGAAGCTAAAACTGAATAGAATGTTGGTGGGAAATAGTAGAGCACCATAATAGATCTTCTCGTTAGGACAGATCGGGCGTTCGCAATTTTTTTATTAAGTTAAGACGGTGGCGCAAACTTTCCATGCCGAGATTGAAGCACTTCCGGAGCCGCTCTCTGATCGCCTCTATTGTAAATTGTGAATTTCTAGTTAAACTTTAGTCGCCGTTCTGTCGAATCGAGAACCCGATTGTTAAGGTTTGTTAGGAGTGTGTGTGTGTGTGTGTGCGCGCGAGAGAGCAACGTACAAATGGCCTCTGCCTTGATGCGACTTAAAGTGCAATCAGCAGAAGAGATAATAGAAACGCATCAAAGTTTGCGGCGGTATAATTCGATCGTCTCTCCTAAATGGAGTACACAAATAACGGACTCTGATTCGATCTAAGCAATTTCAATAAAAAAATAACAAACACCGAAGTCGAAATCATAAGAGATCATTCAAACGATGCAAAAGATAATATATATCCTTCATTTTATACTTAATTAGTAAATTACCATTAATTCATCGTTTTGCAAAGCGCTCAACGACGTTCTATTAATAACAATTAACCCTTTGCACTCGAGACGTTTCGTAGCGCGTTTGGCGAATTTACTACCTCTAACGTAAAATGTTTACACACGCAAAGCAGCACGCAAAACTTTTATATTTTAATATCTAATCTATCTTTACATCTTTGCAAAGTTCTTAAACATTAAGTCTTCGTAATTTTGCTTTGTATGATATTTCGTGAAGCAATCGCCGAGACGCACGCCCGGCTTTTCGGGACAAGTATCGCAATAGTATGTCGTCTGATGTGTTTAACCATGTTTAGTTCTTCGAGAGCAGACCTTGCAATCTTTCCTAACTCCTATTAGAATATTATGCAGCTTCAACTTTCCTAGTTTCGCTGCCACGGCTGTCAAGTACGAACTGCGACCGAAAGCGCAGAGTCCAGTTGGTGGTTGCGTACTAATTTCGGATAAGAAAGTCTTATCTCCACTTGAAGGGATGTCATTTTACACTTCGCTCGAAGAAACAAAACGTAAACAGTCACCGCCCGCGCATCAAGTTATCGCGGCGAAGCAAGTGGTGAGGCGACAAGTCGCCTCTCGAGCGCGAAGGGTTAACCATGTGCTTCAAAGCGTCGAGCATGCAACAATAATTAACCACGGTTTAACGCATCGACCATGGAACAACGATTCCCTGCAATTCGTTTCCTCCCACGTCAATGCTCCCACGCTTCCTCTTTCCATCATAAAACATTCTTTTTCCCCCCTTCGCCGGTGTTCTTTTTTTCTTTTTAAATCGAAGCCGTTTAGGGGACAGCGGCCAACATCTGACCGCGCGAACATCCACTCCGATACGGTTTGCGGGCGCGCTCGGCTAATTTCGTCGGCCCGGCCGATAGTTTATGCAGGCTGCACGGGGGACTCTAATTGTGCCCCGATAAAGAATGGAACGTTCGGTGAATTTTGAGGGGGGGGGGGGGGGGGGGGGCTTTCATTAAACTTCCCTGGACCGGCAACGCCAGTGGCCGTGTGTGACCTAATTGGTTATAGATATGACAGAATCCATGAATTTTAAATAGCTCTCCGCGCTCGCTCCCCCCCCCCCCTGCCCCCTCCGGACACGGCCGTTCGATCACGATCCGGGATTCGTCGATAAATCGATTCGCCAGCTTGCTGTTCGTTAATGCGTCCGCCGTCATCGGGGATCTTCCTTTTTGGCAATTCGGCGGGGGTGGGGGTGAGGGGGACGAAAGGAAATAATTCGACACATAAAAGATTTGCTGATAACATTGGCCAACGGTCAATTAAAAGATTAGTTGAGAAATTACGGAAAACGTGATGGCGACATAATTAAACTGCCTTAATTAAACCGCCTTTTTACGATCATTTGATTGTCCAACAATTGTTTCGCTGTTTTTGGAGTTGTTTCGTTGCTTTTGCAACTGTTTCGCCGTTTCTTACCATTGTCTCGTAGTTTTCGCATTTGCTTCCATTTCCTTTCCTTTTTAATAATCATTTCCTACTGTTCACGATTATCAAACGCGCAGCAAGATTGTCGAAAACTGTCCGGCTCGCCCTTCGTTTAATCGCTTCTTTCATTTTCGCGACCCGCCCACGGTTCGCTGACAAGCGAATATCATTTCCCATCTCGCCGCCGACGCCCGGCCCCGAACTTATCAACCCTTTTTGTCTACGCGGCCGCGTCGACGGCGCCGTAACTCGATTGAACGTTCTCCGCGCAGCGTTCGAGCCCGAATTCGCAATTTATACGCCCGGCTCCTCTCTATTCGCCGTTCAGACCCGCCTATGATCAATATCAAGCGTTCATTCGTTTCAAACTTCATTAGCGACGCACGATCTAATGGCGCGGCGAGGATTCTTCGATTCGTTTGCTCTCTTCTTTTCAATATGCTCCGTCGCAAGCCCGTTTGCGATCGGGAATAATCGCGAATGATACGCGTCGAGGAACGACGAGCCTCTGTCCGATTCACTTGCGATCCTACGATTCGTTGTTCTGCATCATTGCGATTATTATCTGGTATTTTTAACAAGCGTGCGTGCTTGTTAATCGGGGCGAGAGGGAATCGTATATTCCCGGAGGAATTAAGCGAGCCGTGCGTTCCGAGAACGGTGATAAAGTAGCGAGATAGAATTTCAACGGTTTTTAATTGAACAATCCTTTCTTTTTATACTCGTTTTTCCGTCATTCTCTTTGTCGATTGTTTACGGCAGAAACGGGGATGAAGAGGCGAAGCCGGGATAAAGATTGTTTCAACGAATTTTATGCAGCCTACAATTTTCTGGATTTCGTGGATTTAACGAATGCCTATTTTACATTTATTTTTTTCTGTTAATTATTTACAGCAGAAACGAGAGCGAAGGGATGAAGGAACCAATAGCTTGTTTCAATGATATTTATGTTTGCAATCTAACTTAATCAAAATCGTCGATCCTGTAAGTTTAATCAGTTTCACGAATGTCGTTAAAAAGAAGTCTCGGGATACATTTAATTAACCTTTTCTCTGTTTCTTCAATTTCGCCAAAGGGAAATCGCTTGCTCAGCGATTTCTGCGTTCCCAACGAATTTTCTGCCGCTCGCGCAAACATTGTTCCGGAAGCCCGACTATCGCGCCGATGTGTTCGACAAGTTTCATTTTTTTTTTCACAGAGTCCATGTTTAAATATGCTTCAGTCAAAGGGCCGGGGAAAACGGTGCGCGCAGCGTTTCCCTGACCAGTATTTCGCCAAATAAAAGGCAGCCAAAAAAGCTGCTGCTTTTTTTATTAACATTGCAAATAATTCCACGTTACGAAACACTGGTTTTTTTCCCCTCGGCGATATGGACACGTATCTCATAGGTACCCTTTGAAACATTGCAGCGCGATTAGTTTCGCGAGATATCACATTACTTTCCTCCGCCGGCAACAAAGCTGTCTCTGATACAAAAGGAGCGGAATTTGTTGTCCGGACTCGTCCGAGCCATTCCCGAAGGACTTCCTACGATTCCTCGCAATGGAAAATCAGCTATTCGACGCTCGAAAGAGAATCGTATTAATCGAATAATCAGTATCGTTCATAATTGAAAAGTTACGTCCCGCTCTGATCGATTAAAATTGATTACAAAACTCCGTCCATATTCGTTCAAGCATTATTTCCCCAGAAACTATCGCCGCTCTGCGTTTTCTTTTTCCTATGAAATGTAATTGAAAAATTGACGGATCGTGCCGGAAGTCGTCTGATCTGTTCATCCCTTAAACAACGCGCTTCAACCCCCGACGAATGAGCACGTGAGAATGTTGATTTAACAGCCTCCAGTCGAGTTTACAGTTTTAATAACGGAATTAAAGCGTAACTCCGGCCGAGCAACGATGCCCCGCATATATTACGCGACACGGCTCTAGAACGGCAAGTTCGGAAGTATTTCGTTAACGAACCGAAATCCGCGCTTACCCGCGCTGGAAGCTTTCATTAAGCTGTTCGTTAAAATTGCGTTACGCCTCCCCGCAAATATGCCTTCTTTGTTGGCCCGCGAAACGAGTCAATGTATAATGTTTGTTGTCGAATCGTTCGAACTCGAGGGCAGTCCGTCGATCACCCAATCGCTCTACGGACAACTTAATACGATCACTACGGACAACAATATAGAAGTAATGTTGGTAAATAATTAATAGAATTCCCATCAATTCGTTTCGATTACCTTCAATTCACTCGTCCCTTTAAACACTGTCCTTTATCAGGACTTTATTTGAACCTTTAAAGAACCTTATTTGAACAAGAAGGGGCCGTAGTTTCTTTTTCCGCTAATCCGCGACGGTTTGGAGGCGACGCCGTTGTTATGGGACGCCGCGTATAATTTATCCAGAACATTCTATTACGCTTTGATTGGCCCCCCGAGAGCCATTTCGTTGAACCGATCGTTTAACCGCGGGCGTCAAACGCAGCGCTGTAAATAAATGACGTTCGATCGAGCCCATCCCGCGTGTATGCCGATCGTTCGGTCGCCACTCGTGTTACGTCACTCTGAATATCGCCCCTTCAACCCTTCGAACGCCCTCTATTCGATAATCAGACATATCGGTGGATACGACGTTGTTCATCGAGTTTTCACCGCTGTCGCAAAGGGTTTGGTACCCACACGCGTATGGTCATCTTGACAAGTTTCGTGATGACTTGATTAAAATCCTCTTGCAAGGTTAACGGTGGATAAGTAAATGGTTTCGTGGTACGGCAGGTCTATCGAATAAGCATCGTGCTTGTTCGGTTCGCGGCGAACATTTGTCGATGGGTGGTTTAGGTTGAGAAGAATTGTATTTTGCGCGTTGCTTCATTCGTTTGATTCGATTTAAGCAATATTCTGGTTGATCGAGTTAATAAGTACTTGAATTGACTCGAGTTAAACATAAATTGATTTGATTTGAGCCTGAATCTACTTCAATTAAACTGGAACTGACCTGAATCATGCTTGAATGGTCTTAATTTAAGTTCGAATTGACTTGAATTAAACTTGAATCGACTTGGAATCACTTCAATCTAGCTTGAATCAACTTGAATCAATTTGAACCGGCTTGAATTGACTTTAATTAAATCTGAGTCGAAACGAATTGACTGAAATTAAGCTGGAATTGACTTGAACTGGCTTGAATTAAACTTGAATCCACCAGAATTCACTTCAGTCGACTTGAATTGATTTGCACTGTACTTGAATCGACTTAAATTAAGCTTGAATTGACTTGCATTAAACTTGAATTGACTGTAATCGACATCCATCGACTTAAATGAAGCTTGTATTGGCTTGTCTTAAACTTGAATCGATTTGAATACAACTTGAATCGACTCGAATCAAACTCGAATCGATTTGAATCAAACTGGAATCGACTTGAATTAAATTTGACTTGGCTACTTGAACAATCACAGGAAAAATTCCAGTAAAATTTGCATCACGAAGATTATTTGTAACACTGTGTCACGTCCTCAGCGATCGAACGATCGCATCGAACGTGTCCCGGTCGCGATTAATTGTGCAGTTGCTGAAATAGACAAAGATTGGAGAGACCTGGTCCTCCCCGCGGAACTTCATCGATAAAGTTAGGAGCCAGCATAACGTTATTAGAGACTCGACCGTGTGCTGCATTACTCCGGAGTATCTCCCAAGCCGGTGTACACGGTTCGCCACCTTTCTGTCTATTACCCTTCGCCCCGCGCCCCAAGGAAGTTGGTCAAGTCCGTGAGTGCACGCCCGGAGCGCATACCACCCCGCTGACATAACGTAATCACGATCGCGCCGCGACCGCAATATTAAACGCCCGATTCATTCCATTATTACGTGTGTCGAGTCGAGTAAAAATTGCGCGAACGTTTAGACATCGTCCGTTCGGGCGCGCGAACGATCGATACGCATGGATATTCACCGATACCGTTCAGCTGAGACTATTTATTTATATTACAGAAGAGTTTCGATCAGATAGAATTGTGATTTGCTAAGGGAATCCTGCCAGAGTTTTTCTCCCTTCTTCTCCGATCCGGTAACGTGATCAGCTCTTCATATGAACCGGTTCGAAACTTTCAAGTTGCCACGTAAAATGTTTGTTTAAAATTGAGGGGACGCGCAGATGTCGCGAACGGTCGAAAGTTTTAAATTATGCAAGCGTCGTCCCTCTGTATTAGCGAAATTTTGTTGCGAAACGACATTTTAATGAAAATCTCGCAAGCTTTGTTACAAGTGGCGATGGAGGGAGGGTGCAAAGGTGTTGTACGAAACCCTTTTTTCGTGCACACGATTTTAAACAATGAATATTGCATTCTAGATTAAAACATTAATATATTCCATGGTGCATCCCTTTTCTCTATACAACGTTGAAACACGCTGCCATTACGAGAGTACAGAGTTTGCGGTTCGTCAAGTTTGATCGTCGCAAAAGTTCGGGATTGATAATTTGCGCTTTCAATTTAAACAACAAATAAACTGGGAATTGTTTGTCGCGCGTGCTAGCGCGACGCTCTTTCGCCGCACGATATTAATTAAATAAACGCAATTATTAAACAGAATCATGTTGCGTTTGTACAACGCGCGATAATCGGGAATGGAGAAAACATTTAATAAAATCGGAACGAATTTTTTCAATCGCGACACTATCAACCGGGACTCTGTTTGTACACTTCTGCGGGAGAATCAATTAAATCAATTAATTCTGGTTTCCAATTAGCCCCGGAGCGGCCGGCAAAATTAGGTGATTCCGATGTGCAACTGTTTGGTGAGGTGCGTTCAATTCTATGCTATTTAGGGTAGCTGTGATAGAATAACAGATAACCTTTTAAATCAATAAGAAATGTTTAAAAATCGGGGATCTAGGCGAAACGTTCACTGAATAAAATTTAAACAAGAAACACTTGTCCTTCACTGCTCGCCGTTACAAATTTACTAATCATTTCATGTTTGCAGAAATTCGTGTTTGTCAGTATGAGCATTCGAGTGTTCAAGCATTCGGCTATTCAAGTGTTCAAGTATGCAATCATTCAAGTATGCAATCATTCAAGTATGCAAGCATTGCACTACTCAAGTATTGAAGTGTGCATGCATTCGAGTATTAAAGTATTAGGATATTCAAGTATTCGAGTATTCAAGCATTGGAGTTTTCAAGCACTCAAGTATTCAAGCATTCAACCATTCAATTATGCACGTACTCAAGTATTGAAGGATTCAAGCACTCAAGCATTCGAACATTCAACTATTCGACTATTCAAGTGTTCAACCGTTTGAGTATTCAACTATAGAACTATTGTACAAACAACTGTTCGATTCATCAAGACTTTCAAGTTGTGTAAGTATTCAAGTATTTTATACTACTTGCGTATGTAGGCAATTATTCAAGCATTCAAGCGTTTAACTCTTCTAGCATTCAACTATTCAACTGCTGAACTATTCAAGTATTTAAATATTCAAGTGTTGAACTATTCAAGTATTTAAATATTCAACTGTTGAACTATTCAAGTATTCCACTGTTCAAGTATGACAGGCTAACAGACATCTGTTTAAATCAATAAAAAATGATTGTTTAAAGAACAGGATCTGGACGAAGCATTCACTGACTAAAATTTCATGAACAAACACCTGTCCTTAACTACTCGCCGTTAGAAATTCATTTATTACTCCATGTTCGCAGAAATTGACATTTCTCAGTACGACAAACATTCTTTTATCCTTTCCTTCAACATACCGAGTTTCGTTTCATTTGTGCGTCAAAGGGTTAATTATTCCAGCGTTAAACAAAGCTTGCAGACACCTCTCCTGAATCGCAACCGGCGTAATTTCGAAATCCCGCGAAACGCCACACAGAGGGTCCCCGCCACTCGGTACATTTTCCCTATGCGCGCGCGAACGGCGGGGATTTTTGCGTGACAAACGGCGCGACCGCAATTGGGGCCGACAGCCTGCGCGCCTGACGTTTGTCAAGCTTTCGTCCATCGAGTTATTTAGGCTGGACCACACACAAACACCCACGCGCGCGCACACCCAGAGCCGCCGGTTCTCTCGCCGCAAACCGTTCGACAATTGCGAGAGGACCGCTATGAAATTTATATCTCCGCGTCGGGTAAGCCCGATCATTCCTTCGACACGTAGAAATCGTTCGATCATACCCGCGGCGACACGCATACCTGTCGTATTATTGCCCTGACGATGGTTTTCGACGGCGGCAGAAGCGTGACATGCACAGAGCGCCATGGTTGCCGATCCATTACGCGGCAAATCAATTAGGGCGCAGCCACGACCTGCGTCCCCAATGCTTGGGATGGGGGGGAGCGGAAAAAAGAGTGGCGAAAACACGGCATTTAATCGGATTTTGTTTTATCGGGCATCGCACACACGAAGAGGGACCGCGCCGACAAATATTTCACGGCAACAACAGGAAACCGTGGTGTCCCCCTTTTTTTTTTTAAATCCCTTTCACAGGCTTGTGCCACAGAGGGGAGTGCGCGTGCGAGAGACTCTGTCAGATACCGATGTTCAAGTAGTGTGGGGACTGTATTTTTTTAATTTTATACCGCTTGGTACTGGAATTTTACTTACAATTGTTTAAGTATGCAAGAATTCAAAGATTCAAGTATCTAAGTATTCAAGTATTCAAGTATTCAAGGATTTGAGTGTTCAAGCATTCAAGGATTCGAGTATTCAAACATTCAATTATTCAAGTATCAAAGATTTCAAGCGTGCAAGCACTCAAGCACTCAAGCATTCAAGTATGCAAGCATTTCACTACTCAAGTATTGAAGTATACACGCATTCGAGTGTTCAAGCATTCGAGAATTAAAGTATTCGAACATTCGAAAGTATTCGAGTATTCAAGCACTTGAGTATTCAAGCATTCGAGTATTTAGGCATTCGAGTATTCAAGTATTGAAGTATGCACGTACTCAAGGATTCAAGCACTCAAGTATTCAAGCATTCAACTATTCGAGTATTCAAGTATTTAAGCACTCAACTATTCAAGTATGCAAGCATTCAATTGTTCAATGTTGAACTATTCAAGTATTCAACTGTTCAAGTACTACGCTCTTCGACTATTTAACTGTTCAACTGTTCGACTCATCAAGACTTTCAAGTTGTGTAAGCATTCAAATATTCTATACTGTCTGTGGAAATATCGCAGATGTTGCCAATAGAAAACTTGGATCACTTTTAGGATGGACTGCTAGGAGAATTCCGTAAAGGGCAGCTGGGTATTCAATTTTCATCTTGGTAATGTACCAGTGATCATGACCGGTTTTGGGTTGTAACATTGACAAGTCCCGGAACCGTGAGAAACGGCGCAAATGTTCGCCAATTTCCATGCTAACAGCCACGAAGCCGTGGAACGGGGGCACGGACGGGAATGAGCTTGTGGGATTAAACACAGATGATAGTGGAATCGTAGCGTGATACTAAACCCAATTGAACATACACAGGGCGGAATATAATATTATTGAACTTTGACCTACAAAATCCCAGGTATACAACATGATTCTGCCCAAATAACTACCGGACGTTGAACAGAGAGAAAGTGCTGAAATACTTTCAATTGTTTTTCAACAACACCATCTACAAGTTCTTTTTCGTAAATCTTTAGCAACTCTTGGACGTCGTTAAAATCAACGACGAGGCACGGAAACACTTTACCGCTTCACGTAACGAACCGTGACGTTCGTTTTCATAAACCCTTCGTAATTTTTTCAGTCGCCGATTGTAAAATAAACGCACAGCGACTTGGACGCAGCGCCTCATTAAACCGTGTTTATTGAATGTTTTATACGTCACGCTTTGCGCCTTCCTGTTAACGGCAACCTGTTTCTTCTGCTACCGGGTCAACACTGGCATCGCAGTTCTTTTAATGAGTACGCAAAGCAACCCTTCCAGCGTGAATTATAACAAACGGCATAATAACAACGGCACTTGCTGTACAAACGAATGGCAAACGATGTTGATTTCTCTGAGACTGATGGAGAAAGGTTAAACGTTTGAAATGAATTTTTCTTATTGCAGGCACGTTAACGATACTTTCTGGTTGTTTTCTTATCATTTTATCAAGGGAATCGATCTTGTGTAGAGTAAAAAGCAACGCTGCAAATATTTTATTGAATAACAAGTATGTTTTTTTTGGAGCACCGTTGAATGTTGATTTTTTTAAACAAAACTGCTGTCCACGAAATTATTTCTCTTGCCAAGATTGTTAATTCTGCTTAGAAAATAACTGATTAAGGAGACACTGTGAATGATAAATAGCTCCCATGGAAAATTCCGCCCTTTTGAAATAATAATAATACAAAGGAAGGAAATCATGGAAAAGAGTAATTGATTTCCCATCAAAGGGTTTCTTTGATCGCTTTTTATTGGAGTGCCTATCAACCGGAGGAGACGTAACGGGAATTCCTGTCAAGCTTTACGACTGGACGCGTTTTCAATACCATGCGATACCGGGGGCCCATCCACGGTTCAAAAATGTTTTCCACGGGGGAACGCTTTGGCTTTGAGCCAATGTAATTAGCAGTATTTTCGCGCGAGGCGCCCCTCGACGATATCGCAAATATTCCTCAAGAATTTCTTCGATTATGGCACGGAACAGGACGCGGATACCTTTTAATTTACTTTCCCCCCATTTTTACTTTATTAAAAGTGGATTCGTATTTATTACACGAATTACGATCCGCAATGAATGGAAATTTCACTGAACCATGATATCCGGAAATCGTTTGGAAGTACTCCAACGCGATTCCTCCAATTTTAAGGGGAACCGAAATCTTTCAAAGTGCACGTAGAATAAAAGGTACTCTAAAATGTTACATCTGTGTTCTAGTCGAACTATTCAAGTATTCAACTGTTCGAGTATTCAACTGTTCAAGTACTCAACTGTTCGATTATTCAACTCTTCAAGTGTTCAAATACTCAAGTGTTCGATTATTCAACTCTTCAAGTGTTCAAGCACTCAACTATTCAACTGTTCAACTACTCAACTATTCAACTATTCAATTATTAAACTATTAAACTATTCAGCTATTCGAGTATTCAAGTACTCGAGGGCAGTCGATCAAGTTGTTCAAGTATTCAAGACAAAATTCCCCTTTGGCCTTTCATTAAAAAATGTGTCGATCTTAAACCGCATATATAACAGAGCTCGAATTGTAAAGATTTGAAAACCCCCCATATGAAAGGATTCGAGAGGACGATTCATTTCGTATTCATCCACTTTGAATCACAGGGAAAAATCATTGAAATAAAACGAACTTGTAATCCCCCGGCGATTCGTATGATTTAGGATTTGCCTGGCCTTTATATTCTGCGAGCTTAAAACAAATCACGTGCTCTCGGGCTTAGCGAATGTTTATATAAAGACCCTTCCTTCACGCTTTGTAAGATCTTTTAAAATACACTCGCGGCTTCGAGCGTGTTTGCTTTTCCCGCATTAAGAGATCCGCTTACGGAAATATCAGATATTCAATGAACTTCAATCGGATTTGAATGGCTAAATTGGGGCTTTGCAAAGCGTGTCCTCTGTCGCATTAACAAACGGATATGTAATTCATTTGTATTTCGTGCGGCAAATTTAATTAAACGCGGCTCTTTTGTTATTTATAATAATGCTGAAGTAAATTTGAAAGTAAACTGACTACAATGTGGACGGTACGATAATTAATAAATTTGCTTATTACCCCCTGGAATATAGGGATCTCGATCATCTTTATACGATGATCTACACAATTTTCATAATAATCTTACCAACTGTTTCCCTGTTAATAACACGAACTCGTTGAAACGTGCTTGTCAACGTTTCATAAATTTCCACGGAAATTACATTGGGCAATCTACAAGCCGAATGATTTTTACATCGTTCGCCCCATGATTGCCTGGAATCCGTCTCCACTTTTCATCCGGGGTGAATGAAAACTCGACGCGCGGAATTCCAAGATGAATAGCAGAAGATGGCAGATATTAATTCACGGTTTTATCGATTTTATCCCGAAACGTACCGACGTCGGCCACGTGGCCGCGTGTACGCGGACGGGCCACGTAAAACGGATGACAGATATTAAGCGATCGACTACCTGCAGGCGCACAAAAGGCAGCCTTGCAACCCCTTCGAGTGCGGCAGCTACTTTAAATCAACCACGCGGAGACCAATCGACTTTTCCTTTGATCACGCTGCCTGTTAAATCCCCTTTTTGCAAGAGCCGCATCGACGACTCGAACGAACTTCCGATCAGTACGAAGATCGAGCCTTCTTTAGCAACCTTTTCACCATTTTTTTCAACATTTTCAACATCGTTCAACGCCTTCTCGGCGTTTTCAACGCTTCTCCGAAATTTTATAACACTGTTTCCACGCTATCCGCCATGATTTCAACATTTTTCAACACCGTCCAACATTTTTTCAACACTTTCCAATACTTTGTAGCGCGTTGCTAATTAAACTTGACGATGAGATAAAGCTGGCCAGTAAATAAAGTAATGCCCACGGCTAGAGCAAGCTAGAGTAACCCCTAAGTTTCACTTTCTACGAGGCGACGCAACAGGGGAATGGTCGGACGATCGAGGGAAACGCGTAACTCAAGAGGGTGTCATCGATCCTCACCCCACCTCGCCTCGTCCCCTCGCGATCAAATCGCCTTTTTCACAGCGGTCCTTTCTTCCCCCCCCTCGTATCTCCGGGAAAGAGATACCTGTGTCAAAGAGAGGCACACAGAAATAGAGGCGTCGCCGTCAATTTCCATCTGTCACTGCGCGACGTCTCGATTTAAGGCCGTTCGAGTGTACAGCTGCGATAACATTATGTCGATCCTCGATGTTGTTCTTTCTTTTTCTTTTTTTTTATCGCCAAGGCAAAGTAGAACCGTGCACACGCATGCACGTGTTTTCTTGTACAGCCTCGACAGACGAGATAACTGTTTTCGTGCGTTAACAAAACTTCACGTTGCTACTATCGTGAATAACGTTCGAACGACAATTAGTATTTATTTAATACCTACGACAGATTCAAGCTTGCACTCTAAGCTTCCATTCGAGCGCTGTTGCATCAAGAACGGGCAAGCGGAAGCCGAGAAAAAGTGATTCGAAGACAGGGAGTGTGGCCGAGATGGCGCCACGTGCTTGATTTTTAAAAACCGCGATATCTCGGCTGTTCTTTTTTAACGGGCGACGGCTCGAATCGAAGCTGAAAGAATGCTCTGCGCGCCCGCGACAGGCACGAGACTTCGTCATCGAGTCTTCCACGCCAGACGGGCAAAGTGAAATCGTGCTCGCGACGTGTTCACTGGTATTTTTACAGCGGAAACGGTGGAAGGGGCGACGGGCAAAGAAGCCTCGTCGCCGTCGCGCAGGCATCCTCCGAAAGGTGAAAGGAGCAGGGATGTTTCAGGAGGGGTAGAAAGGTTCGAGGGTGGGCGGTGAGTGGCTGGAGAAACGGTGGGAAAAAAAAACAACCGGCACATCTTTCGACTTGCCAGGTGTACCGTGTGTACCCTCTCTCGAGCAACGCCCAGGGAATTTAATTCCATTTTCAATTTACCTAAACCCCCTCACGCGAACCCGCTTGCTCGGTCCTCGAGAGCACCTCTGGACATTTCCCCCTATGCCCCTTGTCGCGTTCTCTCCTTCCGGGAGTGGCGCCCTTATTTCCTCCCCGCTCTTTCGAAGCCCGACTCCTCTCCATGCGAAACGGTCGACGCGAAGAAGTGACATAATTCTCTCTCTCTCTCTCCCTTCTTTTTGACGAGTCGTGCACGCAACGAATCTCTGCCAGCCGGGGCCGCAGACGAGTCATAAATTAAGTAGCCGCCGTTCTCTGGCAGGCGAGGGGCGGCGAAGTAAAACTTCGTTAAATCGCTGGCCCGATATTTCCAACTAAACTCGTTCCCGGCTGAAATCGCATAGTTCGAAACATCGGTCGTTACTTAGCCGAATGAATAAAATGCTGCTCATTCCACCGGCCACCCGAGTACCGAGAGATTTATGGCGGCGCTCGGAGAGCAAAATAACAACCGTGTGCGCATGTAAAAAAATGTTGCAAAAAGAAGGATTTGCTTAATTTGCTTGGGACTCGTTTCGCTGGAGGTTTACAGACGGTACTTTGAATTTTGGTAAGAAGATAGAGCGGCGAGGACAGCGAACGGCAACTATTGTTACAGCCTTCGCCAGTTTTATCGTAGCCAGGATTTACACGGTGCAGAGACGCTTAGCTGCGAGATTAAGGAGGCACGAGCTCCGAGATTACGTGTAACGGTAACCGTGTTCCGCCATTGCCCGGCGCCTCGAGATTATGACACGCTTATGCCATAAATAATGGGCTCGCGTTTGCAACAAAGTTTCCGACTTATCCTCGAAAGGCTGTTCAATTTTGTAGCACCGTCCGTCGATGGAAACAATCGATTCGCCGGCGGCCAAACTGAATGATACAAAAATTCGTGTAAAATCATTTGAACAATTGATCGTGAATCGATCGTTATTTCAATTCCCCGACACTGTGAGACCTTGCGTAATTCCTGTGAATCGCCAGAATCTTCTCTGGCGGTGGTAAAAAAAAAAAAGGAAGAAGAATACACTGGGCTTAAACTGGAGCCCGGCCGATAAATTAACGCGGCTGTAATTGAACCGTAGCCGAGACGTTGCGAAACCCATACGCCGGGGGCGTAATTCTCTGTTTCGAAAGAGGCCGGCGGAGGCGCCAGAGCGGACACGACCCGAAATTACGCCCCCGCCCGGCTTTTAATACGTGTAATTTAGCGGCGCGCATTTTCGTCCATTTGCTCCCTTCTTTTTTTTGCTCGGTTATTAAAAAAGCAAAGAGGACAACAACGAAGGGATGTTATATGAAAGGGAAGTATGAAGGTCATCCATCACGGCCGATAAACCTGGCCCCGCGCGCTGGAACCGTTTTTAACGAGACTTCAAAGCCAGCGACTTCATTCGCTCTGTCGCGTTTTTGTTCCGCCCCCGCCCGGCCCCGGTGTCTGACGTCAGCGCGCAACAAGAAACCGGAAGGGGGAAAAAAAGAGCGGGACCTCGGGCATAGAGATTAATCGCCGCGATCTGGGACTCCCATCTCCTAAACGCCTCCTGTCGACCTTTGACCACTCCGTTCGGTCCATCGGGAAGCACTTTTCCTACAGACTTTTTCCTTTCGCCGTTTTTGCCCTCCTTGCACGGATTAAAGTATGTCTGTAGCGAGAATTGTTAAGTACAGTGAACTGTTTATCGCGGGGGATGATGGGAGTGGAACTTTTTTCATTAAATCGTTTTGGTTTAACTGTAAGAGGATCGCACTTTTGTTTACAAGTGCAGACTTGCATTTTGTATTGCTGATGCTGTTGAGTTTTGCAAATGATTCTTAAGTAGATTAAAATGTCCCAATTTGGGAGATTATAGAATGAACATTTTTTAATTGAATCATTTTTGTCTGATTGCAAGAAAACTGCACTTTTGTTTATAAGTGCTGATTGTATTTTGTTTTACTGAAGTTGTTGAATTTTGTAAATGATTGTTAAGTAGATTAAAATGTCCCAATTTGGGAGATTATAGAATGAACATTTTTTAATTGAATCATTTTTGTCTGATTGCAAGAAAACTGTACTTTTGTTTATAAGTGCTGATTGTATTTTGTTTTGCTGAAGGTATTGAATTTTGTAAATGATTGTTAAGTAGATTAAAATGTCCCAATTTCGGAAATTACAGAATGAACATTTTTTAATTGAATCATTTTTGTCTGATTGTAAGAAAGTTGCACTTTTGTTTATAAGTACTGATTTGCATTCTGTTTTGCTGAAGCTGTTGAATTTTGCAAATGATTGTTAAGTAAATTAAAATGCTTCCCTGTGAGAAATAATAGGGGCGGGGACTTTTATATTAAATGATTCTTGTCTAATTAAACTACATTTTCGCTTATAAGTGTTGGTTCGCATTTGAATTTCCCGAAGCAATTAAATTTACTAAACATTTATGCCGTATCTAACTAATATTAAAAAACGTGTTATTCCACCTTTTCATCACCAACATGTATTCAGAATTTTTTAATCGCTGTTTCAATTGATCTAATTATCGATTTTATTAGAAGCATCTTCTGAATATTCTCGATTACATTCATCACAAAGTATTGAAGAGTTTACATGGGTCCGTGCACCTCTTCTGATAAAACTTTGCTAGACGACAGATCGTTAGAAGGTATTAGAACGCGCGTTACCCTCTTTTCTTGTTCTTTCTCGGCTCGGTTGAGATTGAAATCCCAGGGACGATATTAAACCCGCGGAAGTTTCCTCCTGCTTGTTTTTGGAAAGTTTCCGCGACGAAGAAGCGGCGGCGAATGAACCGAGTGTATTTACATTCCCCGTGAAAAATGGAACGCCTGATTGACTGTTATCGTTGTATCAACTTGCGATCGTTTTTACACCCTTTCCTCTTACACTTTTTATTGCGAAACTGTTCGTATTGAAGGTGGAAGATAAATTACAGATTCTCGTGTATTGATATTCATGGCTCGGTGAAAAAATATTACCGCAGCTGGCAGTTTAGTAAGTCGAAGGAGAGTATTAAAATGATCGTGAAATTGTTGGAAAATTGTCGGAAGAGTCGGAAAAGTCAGAAAAGTCAGAAGAGTCAGAAAATTGTCGGAAGAGTCAGAAAATTCTAATGTCTCAGTGGAAAACAAATATTAAAATGATCGTAATATTACAAAAACCATGTTTCTCCTTGCCAAAAACACTGTTCAATATAATTTCGAACAAACTTCAATGCTTTATCCATCAAGTTATTGTAGGAGCAACGAAATATCTTCACCGCAACACCTCCGTTGCCATCCACCCGTCGACTTTTAATTACCAAATTGCTGTCCGGGCGGTTTTCCACACCTCCGTGATTACATTTTCCACCAATTATTCTTCCCCCGACTTTTTCCATCGGCATCGTCCACCGTCGCGCGCGATTCCCCTGCCCCGATACGGCACGAAAACTAACATCGACGGAAACGCAACGCGAGCGGGAGAGGAAAAGAAAAGCAAGTCGACGGATTCGAAACGCAACGGGCGCGGAGAACGGGTTGCAGTCTCGCGACGCGAAACGCATAAGAGCGCGCGAAATATGCCCGAGCTACCCACCGTCGTCCGAAATCCGCGCGGCTTCGGAACCTCGCACGTCGCTGGAACTAATCACGCTAATGGCTAACTACATCCGGAAGCTGTGTAATTACGAGTCCGCGGATAAATTCCTGACGGTTTGTCTGCTATTTACGCGCTTCTATCGACGTTTAATTGCAGCTTCCCTTAACCCTCGAGCCCCCGCCCCCCCTCGGCGTATACGCTGGCTTCGGGGATTACCAACGGGGCTCGCTCTCCGGAAAATGAGAAGCTTTCGTTGCGCGGTAATATTTATCAACCTGTAAATAATCCGCGCGAGAGCTTTCCGCGGGAAATCTGAATCGTTTCCCCGGCTGGTAAATGGGTGGGTTTTAAATTAATTATTGCGGCGGTACACGTTGATTCGCAGGGCTTGAAGGAAATATTTACTTAAGCTTACCGATAGAACGACTGTTCGTTTGAACAGCCCATGACTGATTTGGCTAATCTATTATCGTCCAGCTAAAATTGAGCGATAAATAAGATTGATATTAATCGTACTCTTCTCAACCGGTAAACTGTTGCAATAAAATTTGCTCGGTCAACCGCGGACGCGGCGAGACTTTTAATTCGCCCGTTCCTAGACTCCTTTCGCCGGGGACTTCCTCGGTCAGGAAAGCCTTCGGCCACCCCGGCCGTGGAAATTTAAGACGAGTCGTTGCGCCGCGGTCTAACGTACCGGCGAGCACTTTCGCGCTCGTGCCCTGTACAGCCCTCGCCGCGTACACGTCGCATAAGGGGAGGCGCGCACAGCCCGCCGCACTATATTATCCACGACTTAATCGTCCGGGCTCCTCGCAAAGTTTTTATGGGCCATAATTCAAAGTTTTCGCGGCGGTGTTCTTTAAGGGATAAGAACGGCCCGCCATCCGGGAAGCCGCGCGCGCCTTTATTTCAACCGTGAAGAAGGTACGATGGTAACGTTAACGCGGTTCGGAGGAACAAAGAATACATTCTTTGTATAGAAATGATCTCGGGCGCGGTGTTTCAATGTTAAATTTGCTTATTTGGGGGAGCGGAAAGGTTTGGTAACCGCGGGTGGAAAGTTGCAGCATTAATATCTGCCCCGGAAACGAGCGTTGGAAACCGTTCCCTTCTTTCAGGTGGAAAGTTTGCTTTTGTTTAACCAGTGGAAATTTCTGGTCAGATAGAACTGCTTACATGCGAGCATTATTGTTGTAAATTCTTATTGAAAATGTAGCGAATATAATAATTAATACAAATTTCATAGCATCACAAACGGTCAACAGTAATCATTTGTTGTAATAATTTATTCAAACGCAAACCTGAATTCCACGTTTCTTACGGAACGAGCGCAACGGTATTCGGTCATTCGTGGCCATTAAAGCTCGTCGCCCAGAAACGGCGCAAGTATTAACCGTAGCCAACAGATAAATCGCGCTATTTACGTTAAAAATAGTTATACCTTAGAGTCCGACGACGTCCCGGCGCCGAAGCTCTCATATCGTCGTTCCATAAACACGCGTGGCCGATCATAAAATTCCAACTCGCCCGGCCAACTGCCTAAGAGACGAGTCGGCCTGACAAATTGTAACGCGGCCAAGTTGAACTCGATTTCGGTATATTGACCTCGGAGAAAATCACCGTTGAATTCCGTCCGCTTAACCCTTCGCTGGACATTCGGTCGAGGATCATTAACCTAACCTGCTGCGAAGCTGATCTCCGAGGAATGGTCGGGAAAGTTGTCAGAAAATTGTCGGAAAAGTTGTCGGAAAAGTTGTCAGAAAATTGTCGGAAATCTCATAGATTCCAACCAAAACTACTATTACTGCCACTTAAGCTTAACATCCACCAAGAAGGATCACAATGCGGCAAATTCGCAGAATTTCCATCGTTTGTCATCCACTTTACAATCTCCACATTGAAAAATCAACAACTGGCAGACCGCGATCAAATGTTACCAGGAATTTCAGAAATATTTCAAATACGATGATACGCAACAGCAGAGGCTCATTGAAAGATAATCCTGTCCTGGGTAAAAAAAGGGAAGAAGTGCAGAGCGGTAAAGATAAATACGTGCTCCCATTAATCTCTTCGGACTGAAATTCTCCATTAAAAACGAAATCACCGGTTCCAGGGGTGCGCGAGGGCGCACGATTTGAAACGTTTTCTCCGACTGGCGCGTTCGGTCCCGCTGTCGCACGCAACGAATTTAGGCGCGGAACAAACAGAGAACGGCACGACGGAAACTTCTGCGTTCTGTATCGACGCTAGGCCATTCTACTCCCCCTGTTTCTCGCGTAACAGCCAGCTCCGGCGGCGTTCGCCGAGTCGAGCGCGACCGTTTGCCAGGAAATCCTACCAAGCCGACGGCGCGATGCCACGAAACTTTCACATCGTCGCGAGAGAACTCGTGTTAATTATCATGCGCGCTCTCGGTGTCCAACGATCCCACCGAATTATTATTACTCCCCTCGTCTTCTTTTCACTCTTCGGTGCAATGATCGTTTCAATTGTCAGCGTGATTCGAACGCGTTGAAACGCAAATGGGAAAGATATGTTTCCTCTCGTTGTATTCATTCTTTTACCAAATCTCTCCCCGACTAAATTCGAAACGATTCTCGGCGAATTTCCGCACACTTCGGGCAGGACTAAATCGCGCATTTCCAATACGGCGATTCCGAGAACGGTCCGATTGAATAATATTACATCTTCGCGTTGCACTCCTTCGTGGAATTATCCTGGCGCGTACGAGGGGCACGGTCCGAGGGTCTCTAATTATTATTCCCACTAGCTGACGGCCCGTACGTAATATTCTAATTTCTCCGGTCCGCCAAGCTGACGTTATTCCGTTCTATCGGAATGACACGGGGCAAAGGGAGAAGACAGAAATAATTCGTAGCAGGTGCGATCAGAAAAAAATTCACCACCGGCTGCGCCTCTGTTTCCTTACCCCCAAATGGAATTCAATGCCGGGGGAATTGTTAATGCGCGACGATCATAATTTCTATATTCCCCTGTGTTCAACGCATCGTAACCATCGATGGCGGGTTTTGAAAGATTACTCGTATAATAATATTCGAAACAATTTGACCAGTCCGAAAATGATAATAAGTATTTTCTTAAGCTGCACTGATTTCTGGCTTAAAGAATCAACAGCTAATGTTAACAGTCCGGGAATAACAAATATTTTCTTTCCGGAGAAATTCTGCGTCGGAACACAATGTTCACAGTTCGAAAATAACATTTAAAAACGTCGGTCTCCGTTTATTAATCGTTCACATGGAAATATTCTCTTGCACTGCGGTTTCCCGGAATCGAAAAGATACCCGGTTCTCTCTGCGGGAAATTTAAACAATTTATCAGCTTAGCAGTTATCGCAAACATTTGGAGCTCGCACAATTGCATGCCGACAGACGTGTAAATATATAATTCCGCGCGAATTTCATGGTTTATTTACACGCGAGTGGACTCGATATCCCATATTGCATTTACAATAAGGAATATTTGCAAAATCAACTAGCGACAGCGATCCAACGAATTCCGCGGCACGCTTATACGTATCTGGCTTCATCCTATTTGTTATAATTAATTCCATTTAAATTAATACCAACGGGGAACACTCTAAACGAGTGACACACAATTTACATGAATTCCGTACCCCGCGATTTATTACACAAGCTTTGCAATAGCCGCGCAAACATCGGGGCCAAGTGATATCGCGAACGCGGGGAATATCGAATACAGGGGCCTGGCCAAAATGAAAATACGAAATCGATAGGATTAAAATGCAGGAGAAAAATGATCGATCGAGGGAGATCAAAAGTTTAATGAATAAATCAGCTCACAGGGGAACTTGAATCGGAAAATGCTCGAACACGAATATGAATAGAATGGCAAAAAGAAAGAAGGCTAAGTAAAGTGAAGAGAAATGAAGACACGTATGAAATGCGCAACAACGAAAGGAAATCGAGACGAAGAAAAGCGAGTAAGAGGGACCCCGGTTTAAGAAATCCAAAAGACGAGCGGCGCGCGATGTCCCGTCCCGTTTACCATAAATGAATAGAAAAAGGGGACGTAAGCGGGCGCGTATGGGACGATTTAAAATCGGGCTGGCGTCGACCAGTTTGGTCGCCGCAAAGGAGGGTAAGTCAAATATCGCGGCGCGGCCTCGTACGTGTGCCGGGCTGCATACGAAAAGGCCTCCCCTCAACGTAATCTTCGGCCGTTCCGATGCCTCCAACCCGGCTATGCGCGCACGGATTATTCGAGAACTTTTTCGGGATTCGATGCAACGCGCCGGTTGAACAGCCATTCAACCCGGCCGCGCTGATTCCGCGCACGTCACGTTCGACGCAAGCGGACACGGATCTGCGGAAAGTGGGGCAGATATCTCTGATTTATCACGGCCCCGTCGAACCTTGAATTATCTATCCACTGTTTCCGCGTCAAGACGTCTTCGTTCCGTACTCCCCCCTCTGAAAAATGTGTGCTTTATATGAAACGGAAATGGGGGGTGGAATTTAATGGGAAATAATATCTTCAGAATTGTTTCTCTCTTTTGACGAACAGCAAGTTTATGATAATTTTGTTATTAAATATGGATTGAAATTGTGATTAATTCAGGTAAAATAAAGACCAGTTATTTAATTGATAATTGTTTTATATGACACGGAATCAGGGGTGGAGTTTAATGGAGGGAAAATAATGTTTTTAGAATTGTTTTTGTGTCTTCACAAACAGCAAAGTTATTATAATTTCGTTATTAAGTGTAGACTTAAATTGTGATTTAATTAACTAGAAGCTAATTTTATTTGAAGCTGAATCGGGGGTGGAATTTAGTAGAATATAACGTCTTTAGAATTGTTTTTCTGTTTTGACGAACAGCAAGTTTATGATAATTTTGTTATTAAATATGGATTGAAATTGTGATTAATTCAGATGAAGTAAAGGTCAGTGATTTAATTGATAATTGTTTTATATGACACGGAATCAGGGGTGGAGTTTAATGGAGGGAAAATAATGTTTTTAGAATTGTTTTCGTGTCTTCACAAACAGCAAAGTTATTATAATTTCGTTATCAAATGTTGGTTTAAATTGTGATTTAATTACCTGAACTAAAAGATATATTTTTATCTGAAACGGAATCGGGGGTGGAATTTAGAATGAAATGATATTTTTAGGATTGTTAGTGGTTTGACAATATATGTATAATTTTGTATGTTGTATTCAATTATTTAAGTGTCGAACGCCTGGTTTAATGGTTTGTTGAAACAGTTGATTATTTGCGTGTTAATTTCGTGATTGATTAGTTGCATATTAACAGGAACATTTCAGGCGAAGTGTTTGATTATTTGTTTCTCATGGTCCAATCGATATGTGTAGATAATTATTAATATCACATTGTTACTCATTTGATAATTATTTCTACTATCGACACTTTGTTAATTATCGGTATCCAGAAGATATTATTGCACGATTAACTTGGGTTAACAATACAATGCATCCGTTTTTGTATGGAGACAAGTAAACAACAATCATTTCATTAATTAACAAATAGAAAATCGTACTGTAGCCAATACGATTCCTTTGATTGTTTATCATTACCCCTTTCTAAATACTCCCAGCATTAACTTGGAATATCGATTGATCGCGGTACACGTGCTTGCTCCTGGGACCGATTGATTAGAACTAATGCGGTATTATGATTGTATCTAAAGCTTCCGTCGCGTCGATGATGACTGAGACCTGACAGCTGGCAAGTGACTGATCAATGCCAGCTAATTGCCACGATTGCACCTTCCCCGTCAGAAATCATACACCCCTTTAACAGTCAATACATCCAGCCCCACCATTTGTCACTTTCCATAACCATTAAAAAGGAAGAATATCTAAGGAAACGACACTACTATTGTTTAATCGTCTAATTACTACGCACTCATCAATGGCCAAGGCGCGTCTTTATCAATAAAAAGAAATGCTAATGAGCAAATCAAAACTGGTCTGTTGAATAAAATATTTAACTACCGTCTTAGAAATGTCTAAAAATCGCCAGCTTTTGCCAGCTTTGATACTTTTCAAAAGGGGGTGACTTGTCACTGTGCCATTAACAAAATATATAAAGCAAAATGTTCAAATTAAATCGATACACCTTTGATAATAATCCAATATCTTTGCAATGACACTAGCATTGTTTAAACGTCCAATTACTATACACTCATCGATGGCCAAGGCGCGTCTTTATCAATAAAAAGCAATCCTAATGAGCGAATCAAAACTGTTCAACAAAATATTAATTACAACCATCATCTTAGAAATATCCAATAGTCACCCCCTTTCTGTCATCAGCCGATACTTGTCAGTCGCGCCCGGGTGCATTTACACGAGCAGCACCGAGAAACATTGCCAGCACCGGCACCTTTCAGAAGAGGGGTGGTTCTCGGGAGGGAACGTGTTAAAGGGGGGGGGGGGCGAGCGACCGCATACCGCGCGACGCGAGTGCAGCATCGAACAAAAAGCAGGAATCTCTGCTCCCGTAGGGGCGGGGGTGGTTGAATTAGCAGCAAAAGAGCGTGGCACGAAAGAGGGTGGTGCGCACGAGGGGAGGGTGGGGACGGCGGCGCGTATTCGACGCGCCACGCTTTATGCAAATAGTTCGACAGGCGGTCATCCGTTAAATGCGATTTTCACCCTGTCCAGACTCACAAAGGCCCGGCGACACATATTTTGCGTGCGGGAGAACTCTCGCCGGATTCTCCGCGCACTACCAACGACGGACGAACGCGTGCCGCGGAAAATTCTGATACGATCGTATAATCCGCATTGATCCGCGCGCCGCCGCCGCCCGTTTCACGCTTGTAATAACGTTTGTTTGCAACGCGCGGGGCAAATGTGACCGGGGAGAATCGTTGTCCGTCGCTCGATTGATCATCGGGAACATTTCGGATAAATAGTTCGCTCGGGAAACTTGAAAAGACAGGCGAGATATTTGGGACCGATTTTTGTATGGTGTCTGGCAGCGAGGGATTTTCTTTTAATCCGCAGGATAATCGTCGTTAATTCGTTTATATCGACGGAACAATTGACGGTCTTGTTTGTATATATTCAGTAAAGTAACTAACATTGTGATTAATGGAATATTTCATTTTTCGCCGTACGCATCGTTATTTACACTCGTGCAAATCGTTTGGACAGAGCGTATTTCATTATGAAACGTTTTGTTTATCCCAAGGACCAATTGGAACCGTTTAACAATAATCGCTTGCATTGTTTAACCCTTCACGGAGGTGCACTGTATTGCTCGTAACGGGAATTTGTTCAACGGAACGTGGTTCAATTCTTTTCAAGCGTTTTCCAACTTCGATCCCAGCGTATTTAACATTCCATGCGAACAGTTTCACCGTTCCGTTTCGTCGACCCTAAAACCGACGGATTAAACGTTTCGCCACGCTCCCAGTAAACCTGTAACGGGACGTTTCATGAGCGACAATGATTCGTGGAAATATTTCGTCTATCAAGGAGAAGCATTCGTTGAACGACGGGCTTGCAACGTTATGCGCATGGATCTACTAAAATTGCAGCCGAGTTCAACTCGTATTTCGCCGAGGTTCAAAGTTAAAGTCGATCGTGAAATATTGACGAACGATTGGAGTGATGCGATATTAATAAAGAGTGTCATTCAAATTGCATTGTCGAACTTCGAACTTCCCCCTCGTTGCGCGTTTACTTATTTATTTTTGTAATAACTGCAGTGCAAGAAAAAGGGACTCCGTAATTAAGGCTGACGATAGTTTGCCGAGTAGCAGAGGGGTTGTAAGAGTGGAGTTAGCCGGAGTTGAGGCGCAAAGTCAGAAAGGTCGGTTTGTTCAAGGAGGCAAAGAGGAAGCAAGCGGTTGGCCGGGATAACTTAAAGGGGAACGGGCTAAGACGAGATTCCCTGGGATACGTAATGTGCTCGGTTCATTCTGCCCTCAAAAGATTGAACAGAAAAGAGAAAAGATACAAGAATTCCAGGAACAGTTGACCTTTACGATTAACTAATATAATTACCCCCTTTTACGCATCTTTTAATTTGCCCTGCTCTATAAATCCCGGAAACATTTCGCAATCTTTTCCCGTCCGCGAGTTTATCTCGCGGAACGATTTGTCGGGGGAGAAAACGTTTACAACTTTTCATCCGCAGGTTTGCGCACGAATTTCTGAACAACCTTGTCCGGGATCGCGCACGGATGTATCCCCCGTCTATACGCGGACTGATTGTTTGCACAGGAACTATCTGTCACAAATGATTAGTGTGCCGAGCATTCAGCACACGTCAGCTGATATGTCGCAGAGCAAACTGGACAATGTTCTATGCCCCTTGTTAAGGGATTACGCGTAACAGTTGTGTACGAAACGCAAGTATCGTTGGACAAGACGAAAATAGCCAGTAAATGACAGAAGACATTGTTTTCCATTGTATTTACCCTACGATCAAAATGTTTGGCTATTTCCATTAAAACGTTAACATTTACCAGAAAACTGCACTCCTCGCTAAACACACCTCGAACAGGACGATATATCACAGGATGAATTCTATAGGCAACATTAACGAAGCGGCTTAATTAATAGTTAACCGAAATTGTGGGGCCGGCTGAAACGGGAACGGTTCAAAGCGAAGTGTGCGTATACGCTCAATTAATAAGACAATAAACGTCGCTCGTTCATTCTCGCTGAAAGGGGCATCGGACAACGGCGGCGCGTTTCTCGGCGGCCGTTGCGAAGCGTCGGTTAACGTCAACGAACGGCCAGGGGGTACGATTTTCGCGAGCGAAGGCGAAAAGCCGGGGCAAGGGGGAAGGGCACGCGCGAGCTCAGAGACAACGGGGGTTCCGGTTCCGGGCCCGCGCAAACAATGCCGTTTCGGGATTACGTATTCGCATGGATTACGCCCGCTATTTAGTCGCTAATACTGCAAAGACTTGCGCATAGCCGTATGGCGTCGTTCTAATGGCCCGCCGGGGCTACTACACAACCTGGACGATGCGTCTTTCGCTACGACCCGGAATACGTTGCGCTCGCAGGGAATACCGGCCGGCGTTTTCTCTGCTCGAGGAACGATATCAGAGAGAGAGAGAAGGAGGAGAGCGTGTAACAAAGATCAGCCGGCTCCTAGGCCATTAAGGCTCGTTTGCCATTCCCTTATTTCCAGTATTTATCTTGCCATCCCTAGGAAAAGACGGAATACGTAGTTCCTTATCGGATACGTGTACAAAGCGTTCCCTGGGTGAGTCGTATAACTCCGTTGCGCTCTGCCCCGTCCCGCGCCGGACACAGAAATATCGCCGCGGAACGGAGGAATGCTTAGCCGCGGGAATTCTCTTTCGCAGTGAATTATACAAAACTACTTACAGAATTGTCGAAAAAGTTGCAATAATCTGACTTTCCGACTTTTCCGACATTCAGGCTTTTCCGACTTTCCGACATTCAGACTTTTCCGACTTTCCGACATTTCACCAACAACCGATCGTGAAATTAACCTGTTTGCGCCGCAGTATAAGACTCTTAATAAACTAGTGAAATAATGGTTGGCCGTCTGTGTCAGTGCTGCACGTGTTGACAGGCTGAAGGATGCTCCGACACTGTTTCTCCCTCTGCGAACTTCGTCACGTTCCTCGGGGGATTACGGGCTAAACGAATAATGGGTTCAAGCCGTTTTAGCCCCTTTCTTTTCGCCGGGATGCTGTTACCGCGTATCATATTACCCGTACACGCAATCTCGGTAATATATTCACGTGCTATGGGGTACCATGCGTGGCCTGCAGATACCCTCCGAATTAACATACGATAATCGAGAAGTTTCGGGGTGGGAATTCGCGGAGTTCGATTTAGGATATTCAATGCGACAATGTTAAAATACATTTCCAAATCGACACTTCATTGGAACCTGTTCTAATTAACTATTTAACGATTAAGATTAAGCCTCTACCTTCAGATAAAAGAAGAGGGTCGCAGGGTGGATATAGATTTCCTCACCTATTAGCTTCTGGCGCCATCGGACATGGATTGTCTCTGTGGAAGGGAAACGCGCCACACGCCTCTGTTATTAATAGCCTTAATACCTCCGCCGTTAAAGGGAAACGACGGGAAGTCGTACACCTGTGTTATTTCACACGCGACGGTGGAAAAGTCACGGCGGTTCGATTCCTCGCAATTCCGTTGGCTTCGTTTCAACAAGTAACAATTGCACATTCACCGGCGACATTTCTATGGAATGTTTGTCGCACTTTGTGCAATTCTGTTCTACAATAGCCGTCGCACAAAAATGAAAGAGCTGTTGATAAACAACAGTCATGTAATTTAGAAAAATCGCTTTTACGTTAACAAGATACTCAGTTTTGTCCTAACTCGAATATCTTCAATTTAATCATTATAAATAGACTTTTGAAAATTCCATTCGTCTTTTCTTCAAGTTTCCAATCGGTTCTCCAGTTTCGATACACAGTTTCATTTTACAGAGCAAACTCCGGCCCCCTCTCGATAATCCTTATCTACCGCTGAACCGACCGTGTTAACATTAACGACAGGAGTCCGTTCACCTCAGTTGCGATCACAAGGGCAGGACCTTCAATAAACGTCGCCCGTGACGATTCGCTTTTAGAACGACACCGTGAAAGAGTGCCCGCCGTGTAATCTTCGGCAAAGGGGATCGCACTTTGTCGGAGAGGTTTACCCTGCGAAGGGAAGATAAGACCGCCTCGTTCTCGCGACCTACCGTAACTTATTCTACGCCCGCCAATAACCGAACTGGAATTTCCTTAATTATCAAAGCTCTCCTGTTGAGAAGTGTTGCTGAAATACTTTCCTAGCGTACCGAGTGTCGAGTTGATATTGTTTGTTGCACTGTATTTGTGAATTGTACAAAACTACTTGCGGAATTTGTCAAACAACGTTTCGGCATTCCGACGTTCAGACATTCCGACTTTCCGACATTTTCTGAACGATCAAAGCTTATCTGTTCCGCAAGATCGGCTCAACGTTTCCCTATTGCACCAAGCGTCAAGTGAAAAATGATTGTAATTTTGTAAATCTGTCCCTAAAAGTAAATTAAATATCTCTACTGTGCAATATTAATTTGATTTCCCAGCTTTCTACACCTACGTTGATAATTATCACGCAGAGACATTCCGCAGCGGAATTTTCATCCGTGTTCGTTAATGAGCACTTTATTTTGTCATTTCCTAAGAATATGTTTCTTATGCGATTATCGTAGTCGCATCAAAGGATCGCTGTAATAGTGGGAGTATACGCGCGTCTACCCGATACTTATACCCGTTAATTGTATCCATTTAGCTCCATAATCCAGCCTCCCTAATTGCACGAGTTCGATTACACCGGAAGCTAGAGTTGCGATTCGGTAGCGGAGCTTCTATAGTTCACGCGAAATTGCTAACGCCGGTCCGATCCGATTCTGAATTACATCCCTGTGCGATTCCGTTTCAAGCGACGTAATTACCAAAAACGAGCTGACTTTCAGACGAGTCATCGATAATGAAAGAATAATTACGAGCAAATCGCAAATACCTATGAAACAGATTAAACAGTTCGAACAGAAAGACTCTACGATACTTTTCGTATTAAAGAATTATCATCTTGTTTTTATCACGCTGCCAACATCCAGTGTAATAATGAAAAACGGAAGTTTCGAATGCAGCGAGGGCGGAGAGTATTCCGCCTTTGAAAAGTAAATGCACGAAGTTATAACGAATGCAGGACGTCAAAAGTAATTACCTTTTTGTACATGCGTTTACAAAGGAAATGGAGGGGGGGGGGCAGGCGGCAGCGGGGGCGGGTAGAAGTTACGGGAGCGGACATAAGATCCTCGAAGAGTTCTTTCGTTAATCAACATGGCGAAGTTTTATACCGTTCGAACTTCGCGGAGAGGAATATTACTTTCTTATTGACACACTGCGCGGGGGATCCTTGTAGCAATATCGCGAGATATCGCGATCCCTGGGGGAGGAGTATTTTTATTTGCTTCCGTGTTGCGCGAAGTTCTTCGTAAAGGTGGCTCGATGACGGGCGTTGACGGACAGCAACGAAAAACAGATGTGTTTAGTAAAACAAAAGAAGAACACTGCGCACTGGTTAAGCACCGCTCGTCTCACTCGCACTTCCGGTTCAGTCCCCGCTACGCGCACGCTCGCCGGCACGTGTTCTCCCTTTCGACTACGTATAACGGCTGCGATCGCTTGTCGCACCACTCCTATTCATTCAGCGAGTCGTAGTTTCTCCCCACTCACTCCCTGCCTCACGAAATTCTTACAGTTGCTGCTTAAATAGAATCGTCGCTGCAGATTGTTCCCTATTGTTTGTTCTTTTTAAATAATACTTAATAACTGATACTCAACATTTCCTATCTTGAGCCTATACCTATTTCAACTCCCAATGAATCCAAGTCAAGTTTAAGTGAAGTCAATTCAAGTTTAGGTTCGAGTCGATTAGAGTTTGGTTCAAGTCAATTCAAGTTTAGTTCAAGTCGACTCAAGCTCGATTCAAGTTTATTTCAAGTCGACTCAAGCTCGATTCAAGTTTATTTCAAGTCGACCCAACTTCCTCTGAAGCCAATTCAAGTCTAACCCAATAATACTTAATAATCAATACTCAACGACGCTTGTCTTAACTATTACCTACTTCAACTCCAAAAATAGTTACGAATAATTAATTACACCCTCGAACAATTCATCCCAGCAACTAATTTAAAACAAGAAAATACTCCTATACACTTACTTCTTCGTTTTCAACATTGGCACTACACTTTCCAAAACCATTTGCCTTGTTTCCCAAAGGTAAGGGGAGATGGGAAAAATCGCGTCCCCCGACGGGATTCGCGACGACGAAATGGTTCTGCGTCGTAATCGCGTATTCGCCGCGTTCGTTCTCATTCCAAAGTTTGGCCCGGTAAATATCGCGCACCGTTGAAAGTTCTGTCCAGGCAGCCCCTGTTAATGGAGGCCGGCGCATAATTCCTCCGATGTTTCACGCGATGCAACAGCCCGCTGCGCTGCGCTCGCTGACGCCCCCCCCCCCCCTGTCCGCAGTGATAACTCGCTTTAATCTGCTATCCCCATGCTCCCCTGTTGGCAAATACTATTACCGCTTCCCGGTCTATTTTTTATCCCGAGGCTGATTTTCATGTTCCGTGGATTTTTTCCCTCCTCTATTCGCAGTTGCAGATTGGTTTTCGACTTTGTTGACCGAAGCAAACGAGGCTTCAAATTGATGTATATCCCTTCATGAAATTCTAGGAAAGTACAGGAAGTGGAAGATATTTTTCTATGGGCAATTTTTATGGGGAACTCATGGGGATTGCGTTAAACGAAGCATTTCACACCTTTGTTCCACTCTTCTTGAGTCGAGTCAAGTCAATTCAAGATAAATCAAGTCGATTCAAGCTTAAGCAAAGTCAATTCAAGTCGACTCAAGCTCAATTCAAGTCGATTCAACTCAATTCAAGTTTAACTTAGGTCAGTTCAACTAAAAATCAATTCTTCCATTACAATGATCAATTTTCTAAGATTTTTGCAGAGTCGATCTGCCAGCCGATCCTCGAATTTCTCTCCCCGCAGTGAAATACGTTTTCCCATTGCCCTCTCAGCTTCCATTCGTCCTGGATATTTCGTTTACCACAAGAAAAGAAACTAAATAGCAAACGAATGATTCCCCGCGAGGTAACGTGGCTTTTCGCAAAGCCGTCACGCGGCGGAAGCGAAGGGAGAGGAGAGTGTGCACGTTCGATAAAGTCCGTGAACGGTTTCTTACACGGCGCAGCAGACGTCCCGGGGAAACAGGGTGAAGGATCGTTCATTGTCCGGCGAACGTGTTCTGTTTCGCGACGTGATGCGCCTCCGCACGATACCTATTCTCGCGTCAGAGGAGCGTTTAATGTCGCGCGGCTGGCTCGAGCAAGCGAGACGCCGTTGAATGATGGAAAGCGGGGAAAATTGTATGTATAGACGCGAGCCAATTCGCGCATTTGCTGCCGGCAATCTGTCTGCGTATGGAACGCGATATATAATTAATGGTGCAAAGTGCATCGAGCGTTGAAACGCATAAGGCGTCGGCACGGTAGATAAGAAATATGGTGAGCTCGCGTTATAAATCATCCCCTTATCAACGAATGTGAGCAGCGCATGCTAGAACTTTGTTTTCTTTTCAAGGAATTTTAAGCAGTCTTAGATGTAACGAGTATCCGCGTAATGATAAATCCTGTAATGCGAATCGCTGCTACGCAAGATGGAAAATAAATGCTTCTTCCCTGCTGATTTTATACGAACAATTGAACATGAAAGAAAAACCAAGGGAAACGGCACAGCGCTAATAAATACCGGGATAACATCGATAGTCCCTAGCAGGGACTCCCCCACGTTTCGAGCACACTGAACTTCCAGAAGGCTGTCCACCGAGAAAGGAGCTGAATATACAGAAAAACACGCCAGGCCAAGATTCAATTATGCATATTGCTCCCTCAAGCGAGTTCCCCGAGCACAAATGAGCCGCGAATTAGGTAAATGTCTTCCTTGCAACGGACAGGCTGTGTACTGAAGAGGCTTGGCGTGTTAACATACGACTAACGAAACGCTGAACCGGCGAGGAAATATATTTTCTCTGGTGTTTCAAACAGAAACGGTCAATATTCAAAAGTGTGCAGACACAGCGGACGCGGTTCGAAAAATGTCCCATTCGATGTCAGTAAAAAAATAAAAAGAAAGAATGTGTCCCAGCACTTCTCGAGGGTGGCATCTGTTAAATTTCAAAGTGCACGAGTTAGCCTGCCGATGGAATAGTTAAGAATGAAGGAGCAGGTGGGACGAGGGTGGAGAAAAGTAGTTTGTTCGATACGCTTTATCGATGTCGTAGGATGAAGCATAAGCGTGTTACACGCGGCCACCGAGGGGAAGCAGAATATAAGTGGCCGAGGGAAGCTTGTAAAGAAGGAAGGCGAGGCGAGGACCGCAGATCCTGAGCTTGCAAGCTGCAACTTTTCCCATCAGCGCACAGCGGCGAGATCCGAGCTTGTTATGCGAGGCTCGGAGCGTGTAACAGCAGACGCCGCATATTGGCAGCTCGCACCTGACTCCGCGCCATCGGGAACCGAATCAAAGTGTCCCTTTAATCTTGAATCGGATTGATCTTTGGCCTTGACAACCGAGCAAACGAGATTACTAATATTTTGTAAAATACAGGAAATGGAGTGTATTTCATGTGGCCAATTTTTATGAGGATCTATGAAGGCAGTGCGGAACGAAACACTTCGCACTGCACTGTACTTGTCTCGATCTGATTCATGGCGATTCAGGTTTAATTCAAGTCGATTCAGGTTTAATTTAAGTCGATTCAAGCTTAATTTCAGTCGATTCAAGTTTAAATCAACTCAATTCAAGTCGATTCGAGCTTAATTTAAGTTGATTCAAGTTTAAATCAAATAAATTCGTGTCTATCCAAGCCAACTCAAGTCAGTTCAAGTCCAATTCAAGTCAACCAAAGTGGATTCAAGTCGATTCAAGTTTCATTCAAGTATTTGGTAGTGGTAACCGCATACGGGCGGCTCGCACCTCGCTCTGCGCCATCGAAAACCGAAAGAACCGTATCTCTTGAACCTTGGCCCCTCTTCAAATCGGTTTCCTGTAAACGCTTTTTGTCACTGGGGAAGGAACAATTGCGTATACCCATTGCGTCGCCTTCCCTTAAAAGCCATCGTAACTTACAGCTTACTCGCCGCGTTATCTAAACGACAAAAGGTACAAATGGGCAACAGCGAGATCCGTGTGGCTGCTTTTGCCCGCTCGAATAGTAAGGGAGGTTCAATTGTCGACGGCTGGGGGTGGTAGCGAATAAAAAGAACGAATGGGCGGGCGGTGATGGGACAAAGAGAATAGGCACGGGGTAAGATGAGAATTCGTTGAAAAGGGAAACGGTATGAAATTCGACAGGCTGTGATGGACTTTTCGAAATCGTTTCACGCGTCAACGATCGCGTTCAGCTTCTCCACTGTTCCATCGTCGCAACGCTTCCTGCATCCCCTTTCGCCTCCGTGAAACTTTTAATTTGTAACTGAATCGCGTACTCCGCTTTTTAAATAACAAGGAGCAGCGAGCAAAGGGAGTCACACGAAAAAAAAATACCATGAGGCTCCCTCCATCTCGCGGGATCCGACGCGTTGCAGCTGCGTTGGAAATATAAAATCTCGCGGATCCCATATAAATCACGTTCGGGGGTTCACCCGAAAATCTCGTACGTGAGGGATCTCGCAATTCGTTCTGCGCGAAATTTCTACTATTGACGCGCAACGATCATTTCGCGACGGCGAAGCGCGATGATGTATTTATTATAAATTTGCGATCAACAAACACCGTATTTGTTATTTAAAAAAAAAACATGTTTCTTAACATAATAAAATGGTTGATTGCAAAAGCTGTACAAGCTTCCTCAACAAAACTTTCCTGCTTCAGGAAATGTTCAATTCGGCGACCATGAGTATTTAAAAATACCATTATTTGCAAGGCAAAGAGTAAAAGTTAATCGAATTTAGGTGTGGCGATATTTGTTCCTTATCAAAAGTTTCCTTACACCAAAATATAAGAATAATCTAACGCGTAACAATATAAAAATACAGTCAGTATCAAAATCAATCAAATTTCTAGTGCTTTAATTTAGTCGTCACATATCTTTTAATACTCTTTTGTGTCGAACAAGTATTATCCATTTTCTCGAAGCAGATTCCATTGCAATTACCAAGAACTTATTATCCCGAATCGGTGGGCGAATAGGGAGCCAGAGGCGAGAATTCCAGGCCGTACGATAAATTCTATTTAACACCTTCCTCCCCTCATCCTCGCCACTCCAGAAAGTATTGCGGTTCCGAATCCCGCGCGGGAGGGGCCGGGATTTTCTCATAATTAAGGGAAAATGAAAATCTTAGCCGAGTGTTTGACGCGCGGGCCGAAGCGGAAGTGATTGCGCTCGACCCTTGTTGATCGATAAACGAGGAAACGCTTCCTTCTTTATTTCCAGCCGTTCGAGAGGGGACGTCGACGGGGACGAACCTCTCCCTGGAGCGACGTATCTTTTATTGCGACTTCGCCGGGAAATGCCGAGGAGTTACGCGCCCGTGAAGAATATCTAACGCCGGGGAGATATGATTCAGTCGCGTGCTTTTATTTCCCGATTTTACTGGCCGATCCCGCGGCTTGCGCTTTACGAATCCGGGTTTACGACTGCCCCGCCAAGTTGCCGTCGCTCTGCCGATCCTCTTGTCCCCACTGAGAAACTGCGCGGAGTCTGGATTCGAAAGCAAATTATTGCATTCGCGAATAGTCGGTACGATTGTGTATCTGTTTTCCGGATAAATTCGGAGTCTTCCTTTAATTTACACCTTGTACAGAATTGACTCTTGTGTAAATACTATCCAGTTAAAGGCTTTCAATGTTTTCGTGGTGGAAGTGACGAAACATTTAAAAATTCTATCGAATGTTGTATTATTACAACTATTCTCAATTGTTCAGTTTTACATACTGACATTAATTCTTTTGCTCGTCCATCGTTGTCGTAGCGAGCGAAAAGTCCCATGAAAAACGACGAGAGCCAACAGAAGGAGAAGCATAGAAAAATGCAGGCACGTATTAAAGCGAAGGAATTGCAGCCGGCGCCTTTAAATCTCCCAACTGCGGAGCCGCCGGTAAAATTCATTGTGGCTCCGTAAACGGCGCGGAAAAAAATTCCCGGGTCGAACGCGAAGGAGGTGGAGTTGCGGAAGGGCGAAGTCCACGGTTTGCCAGGGCTGGCGTGGACATAGGTGGATGCAGAAAGAGTAGGAGCAACGAAGAGAGAGAGAGAGAGAGGGAATTGCGGGTAAATTTCGCAGCAGCGTGCCGCGGAATTAAATTCCGCTCGGTTGGAAAGAGAGCAAAAGCGCGTTGCTCGGTTTCGTAGATCGTTGGACAGCCGGAATGTATCGTCCGGTATGCGATAAACTGACAGCCCGGATATCCGCGGGAACCGACGTTTCTCCCATCCGGTGGAAAATCGCGATCGGGTCGAACGGGGAGCGTCGAGTGTCAGCCCCGGATCGCGCATCGATCGAGGATGGCACCGGTACGAAGATCGCTGGAGCTCGACGCGAAGCTAGCTCTTCTTAAACGGGGGGCAGGCGGAAAGGGTTGGTTAACTAAATATATCCGAGGGTGGCGAAGTGGTTGCGTTGCGGCCGGTGCGAGAGGGGCCACCCGTTTAATGGGCCCGCGCGGGAAAATAATGAGAAGCCGGCGATGGATTGAACGAGACTCGAACACTGGCACGAGGGGTGGAATCGCCGGTCGGATTCAGCGCGATTCGGATGTTTCGCGGGGGGGTTGAGATTACGGGTGCGATGGGAGAAGTGGTGGCAAAGAGATCTTCCAACTCTTTGGTAAAAATAAAATGTGAAACATTTGTGTCGGAGTATATTTCTTCAACCACGCCTGACCATATTCATTGACTTGTACTACTTAGTCGCTATGACCAAGAACGGTTGAGAGATGGCTCGACGCGAACCAGAATTCCCACCAAGAAACGATGATTGTTTTCTGTTGATTCTACCCTTGACGCGAGCCCTGGTCGACAGAATGCGCGAAATGAAATTCTTGCGGACATGGAACGATATTGCGGAATGGGCACGAGAAGAACAGAGGCGACAGGCGAGAATGATTAATGCGGTTGTATCATTAAAAGTTCGTTAAGTTTTTCATTGGAATCGTCCAAAGGAATTGCCAAATGGGATTGTTCGATTTGGAATCGTCTTTGCTGCAATTGCAATGTAAATGCAAAGACGACGGAGAGGATCTCGATCTGTTCACAAGAATTTCTCCAACCGAAACTACGAATGAAAGAGCAGAAACGTGCGTATCCATGCGAATAGCAACCGCGGCACATGTTTCACTACGAACATTTAATTCCCCAATTGAGGGAAATCCACAGCAATCACAAGTGACCGTATCAAAAGCCGCGAACAACCAATATCCATAGAAAAGTCCATGCTTCGTGAAAAAGTTGGCCGCTCGGTTTCTATCGATTTCTATTTGCACGGGCTTCCGGATTTCCGCGAAAACCATACCGGAAAGCACCACCCTTCATGGTATTTCCTATCACCCGGCTACATGTTTCACGTAGCGCGGAAAGTACGCGAGCTTTATCCACTCGTTTATAGGATTAATAAAAAAACAAAAATGCGTCGACGGGGGAAAATACAGCGGCTCGGACGACGCGCGTAGGAGGATGATCGTCGGATGGTAAACAACGCGCGGATATCTCTCCCGGGGTGGCAATCGAGAGAATTCCAGGCCGAGTCGGATCCCGTGGATCGATGTCGCGTGCTTTGTTACACGGAGTCCGGTGGGCAATTATCGTCTCACGTGTTCCCCTGTGACGCGCGAGCAAAAGGGACCAACGTATGCTCGACCTGGATTAGACACGACCGCTGGCTACTTCGTTCCGATCTACTCTTTTCCGAAACGAGACCAAATAAACGTGTGTTCGTGTTCGGCATCGAAGATCTAAAGAATTCTCCTTTTTCAGATCTTCTTTTCTCACCGTTCTGATAAAAACTGATGTACGCTTATTCCAATAAATATCCATGTCGGAAACTCAAAGAAACATGAAACACGTGCGTTAAACAAACAATAATTTCTATACGAGTCTTTGCAAGTTCTGCCGGACCTGTGACGCGCAGATTAATCGTGGGATTCCACGAGTTTCAGCGGTTGAACGGAACGGGTCGCGGGGCTTGGATTTCCGGGGCACGGAAGGGAGAGCTGGGTGAAGGCAAGAGTAACGATAACGGAGTGGCAACAAGTGCTCTTAACGCCCTAACGGTTTCCCTTGCCGAGCTTCCCCGATGCGTTATCCTCAAAGGACTCCTTGGTACTCCTTCGGGGAAGGAAGCCGTTGCGGCGGTGAAAGGGGGGGTTCGGCGTTACAGGATGCCACGTCCGCGGCATCCGAATGAATTCTTAAACCGGTCCAACGCCGCGGAATGCGCGGCAGCAGCCTCGTTTCGAAATCCACTCTCCTTCCGCTTCACATCCAGAAGAAATCCGGTGTTATTCCTGCTTAACGATTCACCCCCTCCCTTCGCTTCTACGATTTTCTTACGAGGTCTTCGTGGTAATGTGGCGCGGCTCGTGCAATTGGGGATGGGAATTTTAGTAACACGGAAGCGGCACAAATGTCCGCGATCGAGGTATATTGAATATCATTATCGAAAGTGTAATCAGTTACACGGGATGTAGAATACTTTGGCATTAAATTGTTGGACGTAGAATTAATTGCCGGCCGGATAAATATCTGAATCTTCGTTTTATCTCGATGGGTCGCCGTTTGCGGGGTACATTTGCGCATACACTGCAGACGAATGAAGATTATTAATATTCGCCGGGAATTGAAAAACATAAGGTAGCTAATATTCACTGCCTCGCAAATTAACCATATTCCAGTCTCAAAGCAGAGAATCGACAACAGCAAAAACTCTCATCGTATATTCGAAATAGATTACAGAATTCCTCAACTTATTAAGAATCGACAACAGCAAAAAATCTCATCGTATATTCGAAATAGATTACAGAATTCCTCAACTTATTAAAACATGTCCAATAATAATTCCAACACTCCCACACCCCTTGATTCCATACCGAAGTAAATTCACCCCTCCACCCCGCCAAGCAGCAAAACTAATTCCCAACAAGTAACAAGGTATTGAGCATGAAGAGGGAATGATCATTTATCTCACTGTTCAAGTGAAAAGTTTCTCACGAGACATTCCCAATGAGGCGTCTCCCTGTTTCTTCCACTGGGAAACTGATCCAGTCGTGCGACACAGGGTAGTCGCGTTGCCGCTTGCAATTCAATGTTGTCCCTGCCGATAGGGGATGGGGATATATTCCTCTTGGCACGCGAGACGCACTCGTAAATTCGGTTACGTCGTTACCAGGAACACGCGTCCCCGTGCACGCGCGGCGATGTAGCCGCCTCGCGTATCGGCCGGTGCAAGTAGCTGCCGCTATTTTAAGGACGCGTAATACGCTCTCGAATCGCTCCACGACGGGCGCCTCGTCGACGCTCGAGTCTAGGTGGGACGGTTCAACTGTCAGAAGCAGACGCTTCCTTAAGGGTGCAACTTGATTTACACCTACCCCCCCTCTTTATCTCTCCTTTTTCTTTCGCTGTTCACCAGGAAAAACGTCGGGGAATGACGGAAGAGGGAGCAGGTTGAATGACGCGGGGGGAGTGCGATGGTGAGAAGGGTCGGTTATTCAAGGGCTGTGGATGACCGTTCACGATTTTACGGGCAAGTTGTCTGCTTTGTATCACCTTGTCCACTTGATCGTGGGAGAAAGAAAGATTCAGCAATTCCGTTTGGCAATTCCATTCGGCAATTCCAAATTGAGAAATTCCATTTGACAATACCAAGTGGCAACGACTGTGTTTTCTTCAGATACAGATTCGAACCGTGAAACAACGTTCGAACGTCACTACATTTCTGTCACTGAAAAATATTCTTTCCCCTAGCAGCATCGCTATTTTCCACCAAACTTTCCGAACGTCTTTCCCAAATCTTTCAGCTCTGGTTATCGATCAAAGTGATGCGAACGACGACTCTTCGCGATGGTTCCAGCAAGCTACGAGGAGAAAAATAACAAACCCTTCGCCAGTCATTCTTCACCGCCTCTCGCCACTCGATCTTCCTCTTCCTTCCGTTTTCCCCCTCAACCTTTTTCCTTCGTTTCGCGCACGCCATCAGCTCGGATCCTTAACCCCGGATCAAAGGAAGCCAATAGCGATCCCGTGCCCGCTTGCCACGTTCACCGTTTGCTCGTTTCTACCTTTAGTTCGAGATGTGTTGGGTACGACCGTCACGATTCCCTGCCTTCTGTTTCAGCGTGAAGACGGACATGGGCGCGAGCGGCGCGATATCCAGGCTCTACATCGCGAACGCGAACAAAAGGGACAGCGGGAATTACAGCTGCGCCCTGGCGGATGTGGCGGCTGCCACCACCGTGTCCGTTCACGTGTTAAACGGTAAATTTTCATGTTTATTTACCGTGGCTGTTCGATTACTTCCAGCCCGGGTGTGCTCGCTCTCATGCATGACGCTTTATGGTCGCTTTCCCCGAAACCGATCGCGCGAACGAATGAATCGCGGCCGGGGCGAGTTTCCGTTCGTTCGAAATGACGAACAATATTTCTGAACGAATTACAACATTCGTTAACGGGGCATATGATATTTGGACATCGTTGGATCAAATTAATTCGAATCACGGATTTCGAGAGACTACCCCCGGGGGAGGAGTACACTCGTTTTTGACCTCGTACAGCTGTTGAAGGAATCGGGAAACAGATTCGGATGATGTACTACTGAAATTTCGCTGCTCATACTAGCGACGGCCTGGCGGAAGTGATTAACGAGTACAACGCAAGCAGAAACGAGAAAGATTGCAAAATGGACAACATTCTTAAATTGCGAGGGAGAGAGAGAAATAAGCTAACATTAATTATTCTTTCTTATAGGAGTTATGTAATTATATTCGTCCTGGGTCTGAGACCTAAATACGTGGATCTCTCTGGCGTCGTCCTTTGGACACCCATAGTCCTAATACTCGGCCATTGGATTATTTTCCTAATTGTTCCAACGTCGGAAAACCCTATTTCAATCAACCCTCTTTCCCTAATTTAACTCCCCTCATTCACCGTTCTCCAAGGAACCCCGCCGCCGGTTCCAAAGTGGCTCGGGACAGACAGTTCCCTGGATCGGAAGTTGTTCGTTCGTATCGAGAAACACCACTCCTGTCCGGCATTCTTAATAACCAACGGTAGACCATTTTCTCCAAGTAGTCCCTCCCCTCCCCTATTGAAGATGATCGTCGGTTATGCAAACGTCTCGCGGTAAATGAAAATCGAGATGAAACGGGGATCCGCGTGCAGCAATCGAGCGAAATGTCATCGACAGGGAGAAAGAGGGAAGAAACCATAATAGAAGGCGACGCTGTTGAGAACTGCCATTGAAATTCAATTACCAGGGGCGCAGGGGGGGGATGGAAAATTATATCGGTAGAAAATGTAAATGATCGTGCAAATATTTTCAAGAATCCTTCAATGCGATACTACTTTCCATTACTACTTGTCGCTGGAGTTTTATAATGTATAGGGTGAATTTTTTATTTACTATATTTTGTTATAATGTCGCTCTTCGATTCCTCGAGATTATACACGTGTATACAGCACTTTCGCGACCGAGTCTTCGGTCACCCCCGCCCGCCAGCTCTGAACGGCTCGAGATTTCCCACCCTCCCGGGATCTTCGCTCTGGGGACAACGTAAAGCCGTCGGTAACTTTTGTATCGGGAGGAAAATCGGCTGTAAGTCGAATCGATCAGTCGCTGGCGACGGCCCTGCCTGCCCCGTATACGCTCACTAAACTGGTCGGCCTTTAAACCGACGGATAGAGACGGGGCTTTCGAAGTTTCAGCGAGGGTTTCAAGTGCGCTTCCCGCTACGGCTTTTCGCGGGCTCGGACCAAACGCCGGGTCTCACGGCGATGCGTGTGCATTATTTACCACGGATTATCGGGAGTCGACTCGACGGCGGCACCTCGATCATTTTTCCATTGGCCGGGCTTTCGACTCTTTTAAAAGTGCGGATGATAAAGATAGGGGCAGGTGGCTTTACTGTCAATCGTTGTCGAGAACTGATGGAGGAATCGACAGCTTTCAATTTTTCCGAGTGAATATTTCACACGTTAAGTACAAATAAGTGAAAACTGTTTAGTGACGGATAAAATTCGATTTAATTAAGATGATGAAGCGGACGACACTGTCTGTGATGCCTCTGGTTAATATCCAGTGATGTATGCAGCGTTTGATGGGGGAAACTGCAGTTTTCAATTTACAATTTTAAATGTAAAGCAATGAAAGGTATTTAATAATGAATATAATTCAATTTATTCAAGAAGGTAAAGCAATTGAAATTTGTTGAGGTGCCCCTAGTTACTATCTGGTGGTGTTGTATGCAGTGATTGATGGGGGAAACTACAGATTTCGATTTACAGTTTACCACTTTAAATGTAGATGAATGAAAGGCATTTTATAATGAATATAATTCAATTGAATTAAAAAGGTGAAGTAGCTGACATCTTATGGGATACCCCTAGTTACTGTCTAGTGGTGCTGCGTGCAGTGATTCACGGAGGAAACTGCAGGTCTCACTTTACAATTCGCCGCTTTAAATATAAATCAGTAAAAAGTATTTAATAATCAATTTAATTAAGACGCTGCTGCAGACTTCTCTGATCACCCCCAGTTATTACCTAGTGATATTGTACGCGGCCAAAAGTGTGACACGAGGGCGGCCATAACGCCGAAAATGATGCGAATTTGCTTGACAAGTAGTCGCAGGGACGCGGGTCGCATTCGAAATCAGTGCTCGACCCCCCCGGCGCCGTTCCGAAATTCCACCCACGCGATCCTGGGCTGGCCTGCGAACGCGTCGTCAAATGTCCCCTCTGTATGGATGGCCGAAGGCGGTCTCCCCGCTGAAAACGGGGATCAGACGAATTACCGTCCGGGCCGGTTACCTAGCCGTAACCCGGCAAACGTAATCGCCCGAGCATTCTCGCGCCTGGAAATCGGGCCACGAAATTTCCACGCCGTTCCTCCGAGCATTTTCGGCCAGGGTCGCCCTTTTATTCGGAAGGTTGCAGGATGCACGCGATTGGACTGTGGATGCGACGCGATTCACCGCGGGTGAATACGTTAAGCTCGGAGGTCTGATGGCGTCCATTTCGCCGAAGAGAAATTTTGCAGCGAATCTTATGGCTGGGGACGCACCATTTCGGATTCGGATTAATGGGCGTTCGGGGATGCAGTTCTTTGGGTTAACTGGCAATTCCAAATTGAACGCTCCCGTTTTTCGCGTATTCCAAATCGAACGATCCCATTTGTGGCAATTTCAAATCGAAGAGTTTCACTTTGGCAATTCCAAATTGAACAATTCCATTTGACAATACGAAACGGCAATCCCAAACCAGTGTTTTCTTTAGATACAGATTCGAACCCTAAAACATCGTTTGAATTCGCCACATTTCAGTCACTGAAAAGTATTCTTTCCCCTAGCAGTAACACTATTTTCTACCAAACATTCGGAACATCTTTCCCAAATCCTTCGGCTCGAGTTATCGATCAGACTTATTCGAACGATAACTCTACGCGATGGTTCAGCAAGCTTTGAGGAGAGAAATAACAAACTCTTCGCCGGTCATTCTTCACCGCCTCTCTCGGCTCAGGGATTCGGGGATGCGATTCTTCGGGTTAGGAAGATCAAAGGATCGAGAAGGTAGAGATCGTGGGTATGGTTTTAAAATCAACACGCCGCACCTCCACTTTTGGTTAAGCATTTATTTCCCCCCCCCCCAGTCTTCCGCCGTTTTGTAATTAATATACATTACCCCAGGGACAGGTCGTGGTTATTAATTAAATGTCGTGCCGGGCAGAGGCCGAGCACATTACTCCACTCTGCCTGCCAGAGTCTTTCACCCCCTCTATCGATTCCCCGACCCAGCGTAACCCCTTCTACCACGTGCCAGCCTTATCTCTGTGGATAGCCTCACGGCAAAAGTTGTCCGTAGCCCCCCCAGTCCCCAGCCACGGACTTTATTCATTGATCCAACAGGTTAAGGGTCGAAAAAGGCTGGGGTGGAAACCCTCAGCCAACCCTCCAGTCCACGTTTCATGAATGAATCCCCCTGCCACTTGGGGTGGCCTGCAATGAATCGCTTCCCAATTGTTACTATCGCTTTAGCATTACTCTGCGGCTTGCTTCGAAGTGTTTCCTTGAAAAGGGCAAGGCCAGGCCTGGCCCGGGTTATTCATTTACAAAAAGTGGACACGCTTTTTGGCCACGGTCCTGTCAGCCAATACGCTTCGAATACATTCTAAACACAGCCAACCCTTCGGTCCACGTTTCATGAATGAATCCCCCAGCCACTGGGGGGGTGGCCCGCAATAAATCCCTTCCCAATTATTAACGCTGTGCCTTACAGTGTTTCCTTGAGAAGGGCAAGGCTAGGCCTGGGCCAGGTTATTCATTCCCAAAAAGCGGTCTCGCTTTTTTAGCCACGATCCTGTCAGCTTTGCACACTTCCAGGCTTCCGCCCAGTTTCGCAAAGCTGTTCATTAAACCGCCGAATACTTCGCACCGCCGACACTTGGAATATTAACAATTCGCCGAAGGCACACGCTGGGGAACATCGAAGCGAAGGAAGCCTAGGTAAAAAAAAGTAATGAAAGTCGAAAGAAGAGAAGGGGCTGGATGTAGCGAGCGGTCGGATCAGGAGTAAAAGGGAAGAAGGGTAGGGGGGGCCGAAAAGAAGACGAGGACAGAAATCTCGTTCTCGAGAATGAGCAGTTCTTGGCCCGGTTAACGCCTGTAAGGAGACAAGCGTGTCTGCCTATGGAGTACAGCGACGGCTTGGTCCTGGCACGGAGGCGAGGTTAGAAGGTTATTTCGCGGGGTGTCACGCCCGGCCCATTAATAACCCTGGCCGCAAGCTCTCCAGGACGGCCCCCCCCTCTCTCTCTTTGCGCCTTCTCCTTTAGACCACCCTTCGCGACCCACCCCCTTGATTCTCTCACGCTTGCTCCCCGGTGACTACGGGGACTACGAGCGTGAGGAGCTTGCAAAGCTCTCCTCGTGAGACGTAGTTAACGGCCGCGCGCGCGCGCTCATGTATAATAGACAGAAGGAATCTCCCGAGAGTGCTTGGCAGCTCATTTCGCATACGCCTTTTTTAAGGACCGAGCGTTTCGCTGCCGCTGCTTCTCTTGCGGCTGAAAATCGTTGACGAGAGGTCTACAGCAACAAACTGCACCGATATTCTCTCTCCGGAGAATCGAATGGTCTGACGAGCGACGGGAACAATGGGGGGGTGGCTGTTATCTGTCGCGTTGATAGCTCGAAGAGAATTCTTTAATGGGGCACTGTGATAGGGGGGGATTGGCTCTTGATTGTACGATCCAAGGATCCCGGGTTTGGTTGGTCAATTTCAAGTAACTGCTCTGTAATTTTTTCTGTTTAATACCGATTTGGTCCAAGCTTTTATTAGCATCTCTTTTTTTTCCAAAAAAGGGAAGATTCTCTTTTATCGATCCGTGATGAGAGATTCAATTTACTAACCGCAGTAGATTCTCGATAAGTGACGGTCAACCGGGACCCCGAAGCCGTCACTTGCGTGTAGATCGGATCACCGTCGCTTATCAAGAATCCACCCCGGTTTCTTTTCTTTTCGATTTTGTAATCTGTACCCAAATACATATAAAATAACACGGGCCAGCGATCAATTATAAATGCTCCATCTTTGCATCCACCAGTCCTATCGATCTCTACAGGCACATCAGATCTCGGTAGTCCTAAATCCCGGACAATAGGCTCGCATTAATATCCAATCGGATCCGCGTGTTCATGACTCGGATGCAACGAGCCCGCCGATTCCGGCTCATTATTTTCGCATTAAATTCATGTCTCGCCGAGTTCCCTGCGCCCCGCCGTTACGAGGAACGAAACAAAGCCAACGAGGGCGGGCGTAGCTTGAATTCTAATTGCATCGTCGACGTCTGTCGTTGCGCGGGATCCTGCGTCCGCGGGGACAAAGCGTTCGTTTACTTTCCCCGCGGTTTCCTTTATTCGGAAACCCTCGACCTCGACGCGTAAGTCGCGCCGCCGGCGGTTTGTAATATTGACCGCGCGCGAAATTATTTCCCGCTCGCGACGAGGTCGCTCCGCGACAAGTTCAAGTGCCACTTCGTCGCGGCCGCGTCACGAGCGTCGGCATCGAGCACTTCATAAAATGCACAAGACTCTCCCCGTCGCGTCGCAACCCCTTTAAACGGTCTTCCTTTATTTCTCACACCGCGTTTGTTATAAATCGCCACGAAACGTCGCCGCCACCGGTCTTAACGAGACGCGACGATTTCCCCGCTGTTTTTCCATCACACTGCTTCGGCAGCGAAGCGTGCTGGTACATATTTGTTCTTCCACGAGAACGCTGTGCAGCCGGGGAGTGTCGGGCGGAAAATGGAAATGCAAGAGCAATGGAAATCTTTCCGTTTCTGCTGGACGAAAATGCGATGGTTTTTTGGTTGTTCTGAAGAATGTGTGTTTCATTTCACGAGACGCCTGGCGTACCCTTCATGGGGGTGGGGAATTATATGTTAACGACGGAGCAAAGTGAAGTGGAATATTGATAGTGGAATAGAATGAAATATTCTATGCGCACCAGCCTACTCGTGTCATCGATTCGCTTGAAATTGTTGGACTATCAAGGATCTCGTCCGATCGATATCTGCACCATTTTCGTTCCCATCCATCGACGTGTCATCGAGATTCCATTTTAATCGGCGAATCCGACTCGGGGCAACTAAGAAAGTTCGGCCTTCCTTTGGGCCGGTAGCTACCGATCGATTTCTCCACGGTAGTTAGGGAAATAGGTTCGTTTCCTTGGCAGTCCAGGACAAGCCGCTCCACGGAAGTTCGTGAGAGATCCAATTAACGGGGCGAAGGCGCAGGGGTTGCTCGTGAGAATCGGCTTACCAGCGACGAGTGTAAACAGGGTTGTAAATTTTTCCACCCGCCCTCCGCGGCGTTTAATTGAATTTTGAAAACGGCACAAGCTCCGCGGTGTTCTTTTAAGATCCAGCACTACTTCAGTTGGGCTCTTTCACGGGCTGATTGAATTATAATTACTTGGAACGAAAGGGTCGTTCGAGTGTCGAGCGTTGCTTAAATAAATATTTCTTTTGTAAAGAAAAGTACATGCGTACAGGAAGCTCTTTAGTCTTTTGTGTAGTGTTTCCCCTTTTTTCCATTCTCCAAAGAGAAATTGGGGTGAAATGCAATTTTTTATCAGCGATATTGATCGTTAACCGAAAAGGAGCTCCGCGAAGGATGTTCAAGTTAATTTCAATCGCGGTCGCCTTTGCATATGATTGCGCGAAGGAATCGAATTAAGAGCCCTTTGTACCCTCGCGACGGAGATCGCGAATTAGCGAGAAATTAAGAACTCCGCATTAATCCGATTTAATCTCCACGATATCTTTCCATTCTTTCGTCCCGCCGTCGTTCATCGCTTCCCGATCACCTGCTCCTCCGTCATTTCCTTAATTGCAGATCCCCGCACGATTTTCATTCAACTTGCCAATCAAGGCGTCCTCGTAAGATTGATCAATTTTCATTAAAAAAAATTGAATTACTCTCTAATCCATTTGCATGGAAGACTCCTGAGGTGGCAGTGAACAGCCTTTTCCCTTTGGCAAAATGTCGTTCGAGGCCGAACTATTATAAAATTTACCGATTCATTCCTCGAACACGTTTCTCGAATTTATCATACCCTTGCTTGTGCTCTATGTTTCAGGGGAAAATCCAGCGGCCATGCAGCACGGGGGTAGCAAAGATTTGAAAGCAACATCCCTCCCCCTTATCGTCGCAGCATTGTTACTATCGCTCCTGAGGTGACCGCGATGGCTCGATTGTCTCGCTGGCCTGCAGTTCGAATGGTGCTAACCCTTCCCTTCCGGAGAATCGTTCTCGAGCGGGGTTTTGCCAGGAGGACCGAAAGGATTGGCTCGTATCCGTATGCAGCGGGCTTTTCGATCGGACGAGTTTTCCGAACCGACAGGGAAACGGTTCACACCGAAATGAGAGAAACATCGAACAGAGGGGAAAAAGCTGTTTCTGCTGCGGAACAAATTCGGAAAGATAAATAAATAAAGTACCAACGATACGTGTATTATCGCGAGAAAACAATGTCGACTGATAATGAGCGAATTTGACCAGGCAGCTTCGCGTCGCAATTTTTCCTCTCGATGCATCGAAACATTAGCAAATGGAAAAGCGCAGTTTCCCAGGTGCCCGAATGGAGTCTCCTTTCTGGAATGTTGCGAGTTTAGTCGGGGAAATGCTGTGATTGCATTTCGTAGAATTATTCCGTTACGCAGTTCCGGAAACGCAATTCGTTCACTCGTGCAACGAATGAAGTCAAACAAGAAAGGATAACAAATGGATTAAACCACGACGATTGAACAGATCAACATATCAGTTTGAGCGTTCTAAGTGCGGAGATCGATATATTGGCAATATTAATATATCGCCCGGGTAAAATATCGTCCTCGAGATAATATTGCATAAACTATTGGAAGCTTTCAGTCACGTGGTTGAACGTGAATGGAATTGAACAGCGTTCGATTTAGTAAAAGGACAGGGATCGCGATAATTAATACCAAATCGTGATAATTGTTTACCCGATCGCGACTGACGGTTAACTTTCCATTGCAATCGTGCCAAAGTGGAAGAAGATTATTACGTTTGTTAAAGTAAAGTATATATATCTTCGTTGCTTTTACCCTAATTTATTCAACGTTGCGTATTTCGAGGTGCGCTGATAAAGATTTTGCAATCGAGGGAAATTTGTTTAAACGATCTTAGCTGTGGAATGAATATTGTTCAACGCATTCCAGTTATTAAAATGTTGTTGGAAGGTAATGTTGCGAAAATTCCATTGCCAGTAGACGAAATTTTATTGGCACACCTTTTTTTTCACTTAAGTCGAGTGCACTTTTTGCTTTCGACTTGCATTTTTCCCTTAAACTTCCGTATCGCAGGAATTTCCCTTTGTGTCTCGGAAACTTTTCAAAGAAAACGTTTGCTCGATTGACTGTGAAACTTCGCCGAATCTTCTCCGACTGCGCATCGACTGTACGTTTGGCAGAATTTTCGGAAAAAGGAAAAACACTGACGACGAAGTTGAACGAAGCAAAGTTCCCCCTGTAAAATAACTCCGAAACACATTTTGTCATAAGTAGCCTTCGCCGAACAAAAAGTTTCATTGCTTAAAAATTATATTTAAACATCCTTTTAGTCTTAATTAAAATAGACTGAAATACAAAGCATTTTATTGCAACATTCTTACTTATGCTTATACTTTGCTGAACAAAAAGTTGCTTTGCTTAAAAATTATATTCAAACATCCTTTTAGTCTTAATTAAAATAGACTGAAATACAAAGCATTTTATTGCAACATTCCTTCTTATGTTTATACTTTGCTGAACAAAATGTTGCTTTGCTCCGAAATTATATTTAAAAATCCTTTTAGTCTTAATGAAAATAGGCCAAGACATAAAATGTTTTATTGCAACACTTTTCTTTACGTTTTCCCATGAAACGAAAACAGTGTCGTTTAAATCAGTAATTTGTTCGCGTTTCTCACTAACTTTACATTAATTTCAAGAAAAGCAGTCCGAATGAAAAAAGGAGGAAACCATCGAGTGTTCCTAGCCGTCTCTTTAAACTCGAGACGTCGGATAAAAGGCGCACAGCGGTGTTGTTCAAAATTATTGCACGAAATAAAGCGGTCGTTCCTGCGCGATGCCAGAAGCACTCAACCCTCCAACAATGACCACTCATAAAATTTCGAGAGTCCCCCCGCCCCCCCTCTGTGTTTACCGCGCGCCGCTATGCAAATTTGCTTTCACTCGGCGCTGACGCAACAAATTTAACACTTTGATTACCAGCCGGACAATTATTTTTGCATCGGCCACTAAATCCCTGACTCGGCCGGCCGAATGCGTTCGCACGAACGCCAAACACACCGGGATCGATCTGTCCAATATTCAGCCCTGCGCCTGCAACGCACAATCACGCCTGTTAATCGCTTTCCCTTCCCGAATTTTCATTTATTCCTCCTTTTCGTTTGCGTCGACGTTTAGATGTAACATTTGTTCACGTGTGGTGGATAAATATTTTTTTTTTTGCACAAGGACACAGACACGGGAAAAGGGAGGCGTTTCTCTCTCTTTTTTTTGTATCCAATTCCTTTTTCCTATTTGAACAATTGAGGGGAATACAGCTGTAGTAACAAAGAGCCACTTTCGTCGAGAAATGAAATTTCGCGTTTTTTGAATTACACATCGCGCGCCTTTGTTTGCCGAATTCGTTCAGGACCAGGCCCTCAATCAGTCGAACGAAACATCAATGGCGGAGAACACAGAAGCTTAAAAAAAAATGGATCGATGGTGCTAAATAAGTGCAGTGTAGAAAGCCTTTGTTTCTCGTTTCGAACAGTATGCTTTCGCTGTAACACTTGGAAAATGTTAGACTGACAGCCTAGCCGCTTGATAACGATCCTCAAACGCCAACTAAACAAATAAGCGAACACTTTTTTTCAAAAACCTAAAGCAATTTTTCTGCCTGAAACATTAATTTGCTATGATCTCGTTTTAATTGAACTGGCCTTCTATTTTCTACTGTTTACCGATTTACCTCCCTGTAAGGCGTGATCCAATTTCACGGCGGCGCGACGCGATCCGCGCGATTCGAGTCGAACGAGCCGGGAGCGAACGCAAACGAAATAGTGAAAACTCTGTTCTAAAAAGCAATTTTTCTATCAACTTGATTTTCTGCAAACTAATCCTAAACATTAATTAGAAATATTCTTCCATTAACAAACACAAACTACAGAAACAGACACCTTCTAAAAAGAACAACAACTTTTCTATCAACTTAATTTCCTGAAACATGACTTTGCAATATCTTTGTTTTAACTGATTCGATCCCCCGTTTTCTCCTGGTTACCGATTTACCTGCCTGTAAGGCGTAATCCAATCTCACGGCAGCGCGACCGCGTGCCGCGTGATTTGAGACGAACGGAGCCGATTGCGGAATCGAGGGTGCGTTTCGGGATCGAGGGCCGATCAATGGAAATCGCCGATAGATTCCTCCTCGGGACGATTAAACGGATCGCGGCAATGATGTAGGGGTAGTTCCGGGGCGAATCAGTGTGTTTCATTACTCCCAGTCGGGGGTCGCCGGACCGACCGCTTGTACGGCGCGATAATTCAGCGGAAGCGTTGTTGCGCAGGTGCAAAATATTTCAGCTAGGCTTTGCGCAAAAACCGCGTCCGCGTAACCGATGTCCGCGATAAATTTTATTCATTTATTATTCATTCGTTTAGGAAACGGAAGCCCTTTGACTCGAGGCTCATTGTTAACATTAATAACGATTAAAGGATTCGGTTTCGTTCGGCTTGGGACGGTAATTGGGTAAACGGTGATTATTTAACAATGCCCTTGGCTATTGATTACGAAAGAAATCGGCAACGATTATTTTATAGAAACACAACGATCGTGACGGGAGCATTTGTTAAACTTACGACCAAGTTTCGTAGCGACTGTAGTACCACGAACTTGATGGAGTATCAATGAAATATCGATTCAAAGACGACGACGTATAAATATATTGTAATATAAATATCGTCCGCTGTATGGTAAAAATCTGTTCGCGGATTAATCGAATGTTTCATCGACTTTCAAGCAATTTTTTCCTTTAAATGATAAGCAGGAATAAGAATATATCATCCGCAGAGGAATGATCTTAACTGATCTTTAATTGATTCTATCGATTTAATTTTCTGATTAACTGATTCTAATTATTCCCAACGGAATCTATTATTGTTAAAGGCTTCATTGCAAGTATTCTTCTCAAACGTGTTTTAGTCCACAAAAACCAAGGGGTATACAATTTTATACCTAATTACAATTGCATCGATAAATTATTATAAAAGAAGCTTGAGATACGAGGAAATAATCGTTTCCGCCACGAAGCTATTCTCTTGTCACACACAGACACGATTGTTTCGCGCGAAGGGGAGAAGGAAGGAATCCTTTTCCCCGAAAGAATCCCCCGATGGATCCTTAATTTCCGTTCGATCGAACGGGCGTTGCCCCGTGGGCAACGGGATTCACCGCTATGATATCAAACGCCTACATACGTTATCCATTCGTGAGTGAGAACTTCTTTCGCGTGCATGCGTGTGTACACGGCGGCCTGTATGCGTGCGTAATGCCAAGCGCGATCATTTCGTAACGCGTTTGATAAACGAAACGATGGTATAGATAAGGTAAGATAGCTTAAGGGAAAACAAAGTATTACGAAGTTTAGAGAATAAAGATTGGGCAAAGAGTAATCCCGGTCGAGGATCGAAACGCGTCCGCGTGTAAATATGTATATTAATTGGAAAAAGAAAATGTTGCAGTGGAAATGTTTATAAGCTGCCGGATTATTATTTGCTTCGAGAATACTTTTGGGTAATTTCGTTTAGCAGAGCCCTTTAAATATCCTTGATGTTTTTATTAAAGTATGCTAAATTAATCTTAGCATTAAATTAACTGCACTTTAATTAAAATAAAACTGAGCCTGATATAGATTAAACTACATTATTCCTGTATTTTATTTTCACGATGGTTTTTAATTAAAGCCCGGGAACTAATTATCACGAAATGTAATTAGAATTTAGTAGACATTGTCGAATTTGTTCATTGAAGTATATTATTCGTGCGAATCTTCGTTTCTCCAATCTTTCATTTTTTTCCCCCTTAATTAATTCCTTATTATGTATCTCCATTCTTTATCGAAGCGTTGATTTCTATTTTCGACCGGGATTACCTTCGCCCCGGAGTGTATGTGTGTAAGCACCGAAGAGCACTCGTGTAAAATCTTCGGCTCGATATAATTGCTCATGCTAATCATGTCTCATCATCCATAGTAATGTACTCGCGATAACGATAAAGTAAATAATGAAAAAAAAAAACATGTCTCTCCGAGCATCGGTAAAATTTATTGGTACTATTAAATATTGTCACGAACACGTTTGTAGGGGAATAAATCCTGTCGGGGCTGATGAAAACGGTCGGGAGAAGAGTCGTTTAATGTCGGTATTAGCTGTTCACTATTTGTAAGTTTCGAGAAGGTAAATACAATAAAATTCATAGCAATTAATCGTCGTCTGTGTGCTTCATTTCGACTCGCCCTTCTTAAAGAGCACAAACACCGAATAATCGAGCAGAAAGAGAATATTTTCGCGAGGGCACAATAAAATACACAATTAAAGAATAAGATTAGAAAACCAGAAAACTTTGTGAATAATGAATAGGTTACATTCGATGGTAATGCAAAATGTCTCGTAATCGCTTGCTAAAGAACGTAATAACATTATTGGTAACAGGCTACCAGGTAACTTTATGCCTGCTTCATCTAATTACTCAACATTTTGCATAAATTCACCTATATATGGAGCCAAACTTTAAAATCTTTTCGCCCTTTGGATAACTGCCTATATGGGACACATTGTTGCATGGGTCCCTTATAGGTTATACATATACAGATTACACATACATCGTATACATATACAGGAATATACATGTAGGAATAGATTAATGCGTACCCTTTACTGCTTCCCACGCGTCCTGAGATATCTCCGTTCCTTTAATCTGATCTGGTTTTCCAAAGCGTTTTCGTCCTTTGTAGTCCAGGCTTCCGCGTTTCCTTCTCGCTTCGCGATGGTTCCATGCACATATCGCCATAGTTCATCGCATCATGTACAATTGAAAATTAACCTCACTTTTACCTCACTGCTTTTACTCTATCTTTACTCAGATTTCACTTCGTTTCTTTCACTTCCTAGGCCCATAACCCGTTGGGCTAATAATTATGCACACCATGTGCGTAAGCGTATATAATTATATGTTTAAACATATGAATATAAAGAAAATAAAGTAGAAGTCGTCGCTTAAGTTCTAACGGCTTTAACGCGTCGCGAAGAATTAAAAGCACCGAGCATGGCGCTCTCTACGCGAGGGTGAGCGCGCGGTAAAACAAGCTGAATCTAACCGAATACAAACGCTGAATAATTCAAGAAAGACGAATATCTTCGCCGGAATACGATCAAATAAATCACAGAATGAAAAGAGATATTATAAAGCTAGGATGATACAAGCCTCGAAAAATTCGAAATAAAAATACAAAGACAAAACTCAAGCGAGCGCTATAAAATGGATACCTTTTCCCCTTGAAACCCAATTTATTCCGAAGAGGACTAGCAGCTAACTTTCCAGGGTCTCGAGCCTGCATGTAGGCCACGGTCCCAAGAATAAGAAGAAAGGAATCAGGTCAGGCATCTAATAAATCGGCATAGACTCGCAGTACCGTGAGCTGTCTCGTTTACATAAAAAAAAAAGAGAGAACTTTTCATACACGCGCGAGCATGTAGCCAAACTCGAGGAGCGCGCGCGGCGAGACCTTTCGAGCTTGACGACGACGGCATTCATGCCCGAGCACCGGAAGTCGAGTTGATTTTTCAAAATCGTCGAGCGCGCGGCTAAGAACGGAATTACGCGATTGAAAGGCGAGAGGAACGGTTCGTAATTAAACGTACGTCGAGCGGATAGCTGTTGGTCGAGGAAGAATTGGGACAGCGAAAGGTAAAAGTATATTTAAGTTTGATCTTTTAAAAACGAGGATATTTATTTCTTATTCGTTTCACGATCTGTTATTTTACATTACGCGTTGCTCGGGTAAGAGAGCATTGCACAAGATTTATGGCAACGTGTTTGTTTATTTTATGCCGAGAAATGTGTGCTTTAATGGCGACACATTTCTGTCTAAGAAGTTAAAAATGCGGTGGAATGAAATAGTGGTTTAATAAAAGTTTCTACTTTTCAGAGCGAAATTTCTGATTTTTCGCACTTTTGCGTTTCATCATGATTATTAATTATTATAATCCATACTATTAATTATAATGCAATATTCATATAATTCATTATAATTTATTAACTGGCAGTTCATTCTTCATCATATAAACTATTAATCACAATTGATTCTTCGTTACAATTCATTAAGCCAGTCACGAAATTTGTGCGATGCTAATATTCTACAATTAATTATTACAAACCGCTAAACAATCAATTCTTTCCGCATTAAAGAATGCGGCAGAGACTTTTCCATTCGAATCGTCTTATTTTTGATTCTCCGAATCGATTCCCAGCGCCAGGTAGGACTTTTTAATTTAATGCCTCCCGCCCCTTTTGCGGCGAGGCGGAAGGAAAAAAGGGCCCGTCCTTCTGTCATAATTTCACATCACGCTGGCAGGTAGGTACCGTGCCGCGGTCGGAATCTCTGGACGCATACCAGTGGTCGGCCATGTATCACTGTGACGCAACTCCGCTGCCTGAATTTACAAAAAGCGGTGTGTTTGTGACGAGGGTGACTTTCGCGGGTGTCTAATTCCCCAGCCACCGAGTTTTGTTTTTTTTTAGTTCAAAGAGAGAAGGGTATGAGTTAACGGTCGGAGAAAGCACGATTTTCGCATCGAATGTAAGGAATAAAGTTTCGCTTCTAGTGGCGAGTAGTATAGGCCAACGATAAGCGCAGCATCGCACTTAATTCCACAGTTTGTTAATTCTTTCATTATTTAATAAGCAAATATGTAATAAAAATTCTGATAAAGACGACTGAGAAATAAAATTGTTTGGAAAGTATGCCGGTACAGAATTCAACAAGTAGAGAAGAGTTACAATGAAACGTCGAAGGAAGAGTCGTTCCCCCCTCAATTTACCGATACTTTAAACGCAACGACAGCTGATAACGCGGCATGATATCGCGTAATAGATGGTACCAGTCGCAATGACAGTAATCGATATTGTGTAACACAACGCGCGCCAGTTTGGCGATAATGAATGTCCATGTAATACATTGCATTGAATACCATTTCGTAACACGTTTCGCGGGTGATTAACAATTTAATATCCATATGTTGCTCGGAGAGCAAATGGAGCAAATATTGTTTCGAGCGGTGGCAGTATTAATCGGGGACGATGAAAAATAATTACCATTGGTCAGTGTGTCAAATAATTCAACGTGGGGCTTTAGAAATGGAGCTGTTTAGCGAAACTGTGTTGGGTTAGATGATAATTTGGAATGTTGTGTATTGGTTAGCAATTGGTTAAGAGTTGCTTAATAATGGCTTAACAGCGGCTTACCAATGGCTTAATAATGGCTTAACAGTGGATTAACGATAGCTTAACAGTGGCTTAACACTGACTTAACAATGGCTTAACATTGGCTTAACAATTTCTTGGCAATTTCTAGACCCATTGAATTTACATTTGGACTCAATTAAGTTCCTCTGTGACAGATTTTAATAATTACTTCGATCATTCTATCATTTAGAATGAAGATTCAGGTGCACACACCAGGTAGGGGAAACGCAGTTGCTCGAGGGTGTCCTTCATTTGAGGACTGGCCAAAGCGTCAAGCCGTTTATATACGCGGTCCGGCGTCGCTATTGTTGGCAAATTGGCGGTGGACGGATCCGTCGACGATGACCGGGGTTTGATGAAGTAATGGACATTCTCTGTCGACGTGTTGACCCGCACCGATTATATACACTGTAATAGCGCATACACAGGGGATGACAGGTTGCACAGTGACTACCGATATACGTGTACACACACCGCTTTGTACGTGCGTCCTTTGCGCGCAGCCTGTTTCGCGTGCATGTAGATCGACAGTACCCTCTTCCATCATCCTCGACCCGCTTCGAATTCCGATGAAACCCTATTAAGTGCATTCCTCGGTCTCATATCGGCTGCGGGCGTCGCCCGACGAACGATCCGATAGCGCTCCGATTTTAAACCGCTCGTCCCTCGCCTAATCTTTTCGAAAACTTCCTCAACTGTAGAACAGTGCGTTTCCTACAAGAATCGATGATCGATTCCGACCGATTCAAGTATCCGGATGCAGTCGTTGCTTGCCCCGGCTAGCTGGAAAGTCAGCGGCCCGAGGATCGAGGGTCTTTGGTAAACAATCGCGGCGCGGTTCAATCGCGGCAGGTGGGGGCCGGCAGCGGGATTAATTATTTAAACCCCCTTAGGCTAACGTCGAATTAATGGACACGGCGTGCCGCAATGCCACCGCCGCATCGATAATTCTACAGTTCCGGGGATATCTCTGGGACGCGTGCCACTCGCAGAACGTAGACAAACGTTTATGTGTCTCCGCTAATGCATCGTCCCTCTGACGATCTGTTTGTCAGCTCCCTTGCACCGTCGCGTAGCACCCTTGTTAAACGAAATCAGAATATGTTAAGCCATTGTTAAGTCATTGTTAAGCCGTTGTTAAGCCATTGTTAAGCCATTGTTAAGCCACTGTTAAGCCACTTTTAAAATTGGGGGAGGAAGCTCCATTACCTAAAGAGGCAGCAATACAAATTTTCTTTCCTTGAAAATCGTTATTTTAGCAAAGGTCCGGCCCGCGGGATCGTGTAACGCGTACATCCTCCCGGAAATTTCCTGCACCCTATCTACCGCCATATTTCCACGGACTCGCGGGGGGGTGGGGCACACCGTGCAAGCGGGAACGGTGGCGATAATAACTAAACTTTCGATTGCCGGGGCGAACCATTAAGATAAGACTGCGAAAGCGACGCCCAGCTTTAAAGACAGCAACGAGAAGTTTCGAAAAGCTATAAGGGAGAGGGTGGGGGGCGCGGCGAAAGGAAATCGGTAAGGAGAAGAGTTTGGAAGGATCCGCGAAAGAAGGTGTCGGAAGCGGAACGAGACCCCGGGTTCCTCCCTTGAAAGGAAGCCAAGGCTGCGGGTTAAAATAGAGAAACGAGGCCCGGGCGAGGCAGAGGGGGGAGGGGGCGCGGATATATCTGCCATCTGAGAGATCGATTAAGATTAAACGCCTAGTTGCCGGGCTCAAGCCTGGCTACAATGGAGAAGCTGAGATTGGGTCTCGCGGATTGAAATCACGGGCGCGGCCGTTTAATTTGCAAATGGAAAGGGGCGTCCCCCTCTTTTTTATTAAATATTTTTATATATTAAGCTTCTTGGTTTTAGCAGTCATGTATATTATTTTTAAGCAACTTCCATTAACTTTAATTGATACGATAACGTTTAAACACACCCCAGTTCGCCCCCCTCGCCCCCTCAGGGCTTTCTAATTGTAAACACTTGTACGTGGGTTTCGTTCTCCATGAAAATCGGTGTTTGGTCAATCTTGATAATTTCGAATCGCGAATAAATAATTAATACCCCTCGTTTCAGCCGTTTCGCGCGTCTGCAGATTCCTCCGGGCCCAATTAGAAGCGGCATAGCGGGAAGTTTCGCAAGAAACTGCGGAACATTTCCTCCTATCGCCGTGCAATGAAACAACTATTTAAATAACATCGACCGGAAACTTTCCGACGGCCCCGTCTAATTAAAATGTACGGGCAACGACCTCAATTATAGCTACGAGGATTGCCGCGGAACACGCTTCGACGTGTGGCGTGACAAATTTCGCGCGAGCCGCCGTCGCCTATTTAGACGTTTCCCAAAAAAAAAAAAAATTTGCACTTGCTTAATTTTGTTCGATAACTGTCACACAAGAGAAATTTTATTTTACACGTTATTCCGTATAAAATATAACGACACCTCTTAGCACCAATGGAAACCTTAAATTCGTTGAAAGAACTAAACGCATAAATATTAGAATCCAAATATTATTATTTATCCTGTTCTCTTTTTTCTTTGCTTCCATTCATTTCTAATATGCTGCGCCATTTATATCCGGTTGAAAAATCTAATTCCACTGTTTCGATCCCGCTTCCAATTCATCTCCGCCAAAGTGAACGAAAAACAAACAAACAAACGAGAAAGGCAACATGGAAAAAGTGTATCGGCGGAATTAGATTTGCGTCTCGTATCGACGTTTCGAAACGGTCGTTAATTCTGCGTTTGGTCGCCGTTCTCCTTTTCCTAAACGCTTGCCATTTATTTCCCCGCCCACGATGGTATACCTATGGATATAATCAAGAAGTTTGTCACGGACACAACTCGCCCCGCGAATACTGTACGCGACGGATAACGAAGTTAAGGAAGCGTTTGCTTGATCCTGGCTATCGGTCTCAAGGAAGACGCCTTGGCCTGATTCGATCTCATTAGTCCGGAAGACTCTCTGCCGGGAGCTCGCAGCCAGAGGAATTCCTTGTGAATACCGAAGCGCCCGAGTCCGAGGGACGAGCCGGGCGGCGAGAAAAGCGACCACCCTTTTCTCCGGCGACGAAAATCGACTTCTCGCCAAGCCTCATCTTTCAACCCCTTTGGATATTCCGCTAGGAGCCGTGTATAAATAAATTTTATATTCGTTCCCTGGCAGCTGGAGGAATGTTAATTGAAAGCGCCGTTCTAAAACGGAATTCTTATACCATTAAATTCCTGTCAAATTCTTCTTTATTGATACAATAATTCGTTATAAAATTTCTTGGAGGTCTAGCATTTATTATTATACTTTTTAATTTATTTAATTTGTTGTTATACAAAATCACTCCGTCCTGGCACATAAATCATTCTTTAAATTCTAACTAAATTTGTTTAAACAATTCTTCGGCCCAAGCGAGCTACTTAGAATAAATAACGCCCGCGACAAAAATGTCCGATGAACTTCTGGGAAGAATTTTCTTTAGTTGCTTAGGCAAGTTTGCCGCGGGAGCTTCTCGCGTAACGATTTCCCCTAAGAACAGTTCCCTAAGAAAGCTTAAAGTTTCGTTGAGCGCCGCGAGTTTAGCCGGGGCAAAAACATTTTTGTTCGCCGGGCGCAGACTCCTCCGGCCTGGCTAAACGGTTTTAATCATAATACGGCATCGCGGCATAATTAAAAAAAAAAAGAAATTCATCAGCCGAGCAATTAATTAAATGAATCCCGAGCTACGACGACACCGCTGGCCGCGAACGTGCCGAGCTTCCGTTTCCTTATACTCCGGTTCATCGACAGTGATATTTGCCGCGGTGAAATATTAAACTCATCGCTGCTGCTGGAAATTATTTACGAAGAGGTAAGCGTTTCATTTAGATTGAAATATCGCTGTGATGTCGCGATGGACTTTTTCGCAGGCGGACAGTTTTTCAGGGAGTAATTAATTTATACTTCTGTTGTTAATGATATTGATTTGCCGATACAACGCTTCAGTATCGTTAGAATTTGATTATTAAATTAATGAAAGACAACTGTGTATAATAAAAAGTGGCAAATTTGGGGGGAAAACGACAATGGCTTAACAATGGCTTAACAGTGGCTTAACAATGACTTAACAATGGCTTAACAATGGCTTAACAATTTCTTAGCAATTTCTGAACAATTTGTTAACAACCGTCACACTTGAGTCCACGTGGAAACCCTTGGCAAGGAAGTAAACGGTCTCCAAACAACGCGATAATGAAATGTTACCGCGGTGAATAGATGTCTGTCAGCGTATTCTCTCGTTAGGAACAACTCATTACCGAGAGGGAAGGGTGTGATTTATAAGGGCTGCGACGAATGCTTTTTTACCTATCGAGTTACCTAGCGTCGAGGAATCCGGAGAATGACAAACTGTTGTCCCCAGCCAACTCGTCGCTTGTAAACAGACACGCTGATTTTCCCGCGAGTTGGAAGATTTGGAATTCCATCCACTGCTTGTCGAAAGGAGTCGAGCGTGTTCGGTATCGAGAAACAGGAGTCGCGTCGACAACGAAGTAACTTCTATCAAGAATTCGGAAGGTATTAGGGAGGAGCAAAAAGTGATTTCGTTCTATGATTATTCTTAAATAAATAATTCTCCTGCTATCCTCCCGGAAGTTGTTGCGATCTTAAAGACAAACGATAGTTTATTAGAATAGATCGATAGCATTGGCTCGCGTGCGAATTATCTAAAATTACAGGTTGTCCATATTTCTGTTAGAAACTAATAAAACATCCGTTCAGATTAAAATTCAGAACAAAGAAAGAAAGATGGCTCGAAGTGCGTATAAACTGAAGGATTTCGGTAAACAATTTGGAAAAGCAGATCTGGATAGAGTTGGTAACGTAATAACATCAATCGTATCAAATAAAATAAGAATGTAATACAAAATATATATTTTCTATATTAAATAAATCATTGATCTGCCTTTCCACGATTTCCCAAGGATACTTCCAGGATCCGTCCCCGGCACCCTTCGGCGAGTATCGAGGCACCGCGGTGAAGTTTCGCGATGGGGCAGCGACAGGTCGTCAAATATTGTCTGGACCGGCGGGTAATTTGTTCGAAGAGAAATTTGTGAGGATTTTCAACGGGGAAGCACTGTCTGAACCATGGCGGAACGAAGCAAGGGAACGGGTAATCATATGATGTAATTAGATCGATTTAATTAATCGACGGTATTATGGTTTCCCTCGTTGCGGGCGAAAATCATCCATTGATCGCTGTCTGATAATTTGATCCAGTAAATTAGATACTAAAGGAGTTGGCAATGAAGAACATACAAAAGTTATGCAAATTTCTTATACTTTAAGCTGAAGAGAGGAAATCTTTATAAAAGTAAGTTAATCGAATTGTAATTAAATCATGGAAACAAAGTGATTTTGGTAATCCTGTGAAAGGCCAAGGCTTCCTTCACGCGGAAGATCCTTTCTCCCTTTCTCTTCGGATGTGGGAGATTCCTGAGGCGATACTGATCAACTTTTCCCTTTGCCAAAATGTCGTTCGAGGCTTCGTTTTCGAATTATAAGCAAAATAACACCGGCCAATCAAGGCGCTAGGGCGTGGCTTGCGGCTGAGCGCGGGCTCTGATTGGCCAGTGTTTTCCCGTTAATAATTCAGAAACGGTGCCTCGAACGACATTTTGCCAAAGGAAAAAGTTGTTCAGTCTCGCCTCAGGAGTCTCTTTCTATGAGCTACGGAACACCCTGTATTGAAACATGTTTTATTCCGGAAATCCATTCATCGAATATTCTGCTTAATATTCGGAACAAGAGAAATATGATTTCTATTAAAATAAACATGAAATTGCGCTGCAAAATAGACCGGAAATTTAACCATATGAAAATGATTATTGGTAAACATATTGGGAGAGTTTGCATTATTGAATTCGGTGTACACCTCTGCGTCGGCTGGACGATAAGCGTGGAAATAAGAGAAATCGTTCTTCCAGCTCTGGTTAGCAATGTAAAGGGGCCAACCTGATTGCTCGACCGTTTCGCAGCTGCAACGGGAGGGGGCCAAGATCGGCCGTCGTATGCTACCAACGTCCCCCGCCAAGAAGCATTCCACGCCCGGCGACTGGCATGGGTGTTTCGAGAAAGTCACTTACTTCAGCCCCGCCGTGCGAGTCAGCAAAGGAAAATCGGGACCAACGCCTCCGAACGCCAAGATCAAACCGAATCCCCGCGGTGGACCGGGATACGTGGACATTTGCTTGAATCCTTACCCCACGCACTCCGTTGATCCGTACGATCCACCGAGAGCTCTGGATCGTGGTAAGAAAAATCGCAACAATGTTCTTCCCTCCTTTCTCTTTTTTAACAATCATGGATTGGAAAATAATTTAATATTTCACCGACAATAAGAAGTTAAGTACTTTTATTTGAAAGTACGCCTTTATCGAAACACTTCTTATTGAAAAACCGCTACTGAGAAATTGGAATAACCCAAAGTCAGGTACAAAAATGTAATTTCATTTTAATCAAGCTTGCGCACATACGAAAGCATATAAAATCGATCACACAGTAGCCGCATTAAGAGGCGGCTTCGATTATAACCAGGGCGAACGTTTTCGATCAATTCTGGCACAGAGACGTAATTTTCATTATTAATAAATGTCGAGTATCGAAAAGCATCTCGGGAAAATTTGTGAATTGTAAAGTAATTTAAAATGAAGATAGTGGAATACTTATTTGCACATTTAACGTACAATTAAAAGAAAAAGAGAGATTTTTCTTTCGATTCAGCATTTGTTCATAATAAAAGCACGAAACGTTTATTGCAACGCGAGGCGGGCCTTTTATCTCTCATTTTTTGTTCGTTACCCGTTTTCGGGAGCGACAGACAATATTGCCAAGCGAGGAAAGTAATATAAGCAGGGCTCGTAACGCGGAAGAAGATTGGAGACTCTCGCTCTACCCCGCTTCCGTTCCTTTTTTTTCGCCAGAATTTTGTTCCCGCGGCTAATTACATTTTCGTCGTGCAAGGAAGCCGAGGAGAATGAAACCGCGGCACGCTGTAGACCTGTTTCCTTTTCGGCCCTTCAAACGTCCGCTGGCGGACTCTGATTTAAGAGGAAGCTGGCCGGGTCGAAGGGGGCGGAATTAACTAAACCGAGTTGCAACGGACATTGGCGTGTCTATTAGCTGGTTAATTGGGCGGGAGTATTATTGTACCGCGAATAAAGATATTTGCGGGATTGTACCCTTTTACAAGAGGGGGAGGAAAATTGTTTAAGCATAGAGTGTACTTTATAATTCATTCTCTTTTTAATGACAAGCTTGGGGCGATGAGAAATGTGGGAACTGCGAAATAGAAATCCGCAGGAAGTACAATGAATACGTTAGTTCCCCTTTATTTGGCCAACTTGTGTGCACTTGTGTTCTATTGGTTTAAGAAACATTTATTCGATATGTATGTGCTTACCTCTTATTTGCTTCCTCCTGTTTCCCACATATTACGATATTCCCGGAACTGCGCAATATGCTGGCAAATAAAAATGTTTCTAGTATTTCCGGTATTTAGAAGGGAAAGCGAATATAGTATTAAAAAGATTGCATCGCGATATTAGCAAAAATTGTTGGACAAAACTGAGGACGCCGCTTTTGTAATATTTTCAGGCAAGAGATATGATAATCGGTTCTTGACCGCCAGCGCACCGTTGCCCTTTTTCACGGCGAATCCCTACAAGGAAGATACTCGAGGGCCCGCTTACGTACGCCCAACGGAAGCGATACCAAGAACAATAGGGCTCGGCCGGATTTACGTCCCGTTCCCGAAAAAACCTGGTGGAAATCATTCCGGTTGTTTCTCCAAGTTTCCGTCTTACGTTAGCGATCCTTATGACAAGGAAAGAGAAGAACGAACGGTGGAGCGTGTGTTTATCAGTGGTGGACCACCCAGTAGAACAAAGTACACGAATAGTATCATAGATCAAGTGACCAGGATAGCCTGCAACGTGAAAAATTATGCGAACTATCGGGAGCGAGTCTATCCTCTGAGAAAATAGAAGATATTGCATTGTGATTTATTTTTTTATACCAAGTTCCGAGGAGGTGTTACATTTTCGTATTATTTATACGTTTTTGTGAGTGAAGTGTCTTTTTTTTTTACATTAAAGAAGTGATCTGTCGTTGGTTTTATCTTCATTGAGGCAAAATGAGATTTTTTGATAATGGATTTAGGATTGGTTTCTTAAAATTTATCAAAGATGTTGAATTTTTCGTTGATTCATTAATGTTCACAGAGTTATTTAAAAACAAATGTTCTTCTTCCTTCCAATATTTCTCGGAACGACTCCATTGTAATTTCACAATACGCGCATTGAACCCGACGGTTCTCCGTTGCTTTACTCAATTCACGCAAAATTAAACAAGGGCACAAATCGTTACAGAAATGAATATCCACTTCAATATTGTATCCCGTTGAACGGCGAAACAACGGCCGCGCAAATACCCTCGTAATTTCCCGCACTTAACATTCGTAGTGAAGAAACAATCAGAAACCCCACTCAAAGAAAACAATCACATTGCGAAACACTGTACATACTTCCTGCTTCGCTCCACGTAATAACTGCATATAATAGGTCAACAACGCTCCATTCTGCTAAGCATGTTGCTCGCTGCGATCCCCAAATGCAAACCCGTTAAAGCGAATCAGAACGTGCGGCCAGAACAATTACCGTTGGGATAGCGAGAAGTGTCTTTGGTGAACATTTTGTTCCCTTGTTCGCTTCTGGTTTTCCCTAAAAAGTTCGCTGGCGCACGCGTTTTAGGTGTACGAGGCACGCTGGCAGTTCGGGGTAGGTATTGTACTTGGAACCCTCCACTCTAGCGCCACGTTCGGAACCCTCCACTCTAGCGCCACGCTTGGAACCCTCCACTCACGCTTGGAACCCCGCTGGCGAACCCCCCGCTCTCGCACCACTCAATGAAACCAGAGGAGTCCGCTCGTGGTCGCGATTACACCGCCCCGGCAAACATCACGTGTTAGCCTCGTTGCGCGTCACTTAAAGGCTCGCCAGCGTACCGTTAAGGCTGTCCCGAGTTTGATTATCGGCGGATAAGGCCGCGCGTAATTAATGGACCGCTGCTGGATGGAGAAAGACGAGAAACATAGTTCGTAAAGTAGTAAATAACAGCTTTGGTATACTCGGGACAGAAGGGAGGAAAGCTTTATTCCGATTTTTCTACGCACATATGTAGCGCTCGAGGAATTGCATTATGAATACTGATGGGGAATATGTTTCCTCGCTTTTCAGACCCTTGTATTTCTTTCCGACGCTCCTTTTTCTACGGAGCGATGGAGACGTGGATCTCGTAAGATTGATCTTGTTATGGATACGGATGGGATATAGGAAACGTAAGGGGCTTGTAAAACCATTTCCGTGCATTCGGATGTAATTCGGTTGTGCGAGCATGTGGCGACCGTGTGCCGAAGGATAAAGTGGCAGTCAACTATAAATTTGAAGGAAAGAAGGCAACGATCGAAGTATCTATTAGTATTTATATCAAAGTATTTATTACGAATTATTCTTATTTTATTCTTTTATTATTATTGTTTCTTTCAATTACTCTTATAATTGTCGAGGGCTCGCGAATCCAATCGAAGATCGGCAACCGTCACCTCGTCGCCCGACGGCGGTGACTTGTTTTTTCTTCATCCCGAAGAAAACATTCGCAGGGTCCCGGGCTGTCCTTAAACGGAGGGACGGGTGACGGGACAAAAGATCCTCGCCATCGGGGCGCAATAAGAGCACTTCTCCGCCCGGGCGGAAGCCTGAGAAATTTCCAACCGGGCGTCCGCTGGCAGACAAGAAACGGCGGCAAGGTGGGTATGATTCCGCGAGATTTATTCCGTGGCTGAGGCCGGCCATTTCTCCGTGCCGTGTCGTTGCCGCCGGTATTAAACATTCCAGGCATCGCGATACCGCCGCACCCTTCGCCCTTCCCGCCGCCGCCGATACACGCGTTCGCGTACAGACTCGGAGCGCCGCAGCCACGCCGATCGCGCGGTCGACGATCGTTCCTTCTACGGGGTGGCAAGGGGAAAGGAAAGTCGATGACAAAGGGGACGGGAAAATATGCGAGTTCGACGAATCCAGGGAAATCTTTCGTTGCGGCCTCGTTCAACCGCGAAGACACTATCTTGGTGAACCGGGAAGATGCTCCGCGGATGCAACCCTCCACCCTTCTCAAGAGAAACGATCGGCCATACGCAACCCTTAAAGACAAGCATCTTTATGATGCAATAGTGTTTCGCTTAGGGGTTGCCAATATCGATTGCCGTACTGATGTTATCTTCCGTTCTTTGTTTGGAAATTTTGGGGAAGATTAATTTAGAGACGGAAGGAAAATTCAAACGTTTCAAAAATAATTGTAATGGATTTGATCTTTAGCGCCCAACAAGGAAACGATCTGCCATACGCAACCCTTAAAGATAAGCATCTTTATGATGCAATAGTGTTTCGCTTAGGGGTTGTCAATATCGACTGCCATACTGATTTTATTTTCTGTTCCTCATTCGGAATATTTTGGAAAAGATCAGTTTAGAGACAGGAGAATTTAAACGCTTCAAAAATCATTGCAATCGAACTGATCTTTATCCACAAGAGAACGATCGGCCATACGCGACCCTTAAACACAGGCATTTTTATGATCCAATAGGGTTTCGGTTTGGGGTTGTCAATATCGACTGCCATACTGATTTTCTTCTCTGTTCCTTTCTCATTCCTTTATTTAAAGATTGATTTGCAGACGGAAGGAAGATTTTAGCTGTTATTCAAGCATCCCACGAATTGATTAATTGTAATTTTCCTTTGAACCGCTTGCTCGCTAGAGGGCGAAACAAGGCCGAGGGGGATCATCGTGACGAACGATATCCTTTTTAGCAAGCCTCTCGATCAGGAGTCCCGCGAGTCTGTTCAGCAGAAAATTTCGTTCCCGTAAATTGTAAAGGCAATTCTCCGCGGCGCTCGAACCACCCCCTCCACCCCCGAAGAAGCTCGACAGGATAATAATTCCACGCACGGCCATTTTTCCAGTTCACCGAGGCCGAACGGCAAATTATTAAACGCCGCCGGTCGTCCGTCCCTTTCGAGATCCACCCCCCCCCCCCCCGACGTGTATTATCGCCTAACGAAATTATTCGTCGATCCGGCCCGGGGTAGCGTGTGCGGTCTTCCATAATTAAGGCCACCGTGATTAAAGTCGTCAGCCTCGCCTCTTTTTTTCTGAATGGCAAAGCGTCGAGTGCCTAAGAATAATAATATTAATTAAAAAGGATCTTTCATTGATTTGTGGGCTTCTGGATATCGGGAATACCCAAGGCACCCCTCGATACACCTTCACTGGTCGCGTTGTCCGAGCTCGGAGATGTTTGAGGACGACCGGAGAATAGGGGGCAACGGTTTCACGTGACAGATTGTGCAACACGGCTTATTGAAAGCGTGGCGTTTCGAGGGGGGGGGGGGGGACGATCAGGAAAACGATTTCCTGAAACTGCCGCGAGCGAACGATCCACCCTGTATAATGACGGCGATGGGAAAAGAAGAGGCTGAAGAAATTTGCATCAAAATAATCGCGGCCAGGAGGGAAGTTATAAGGAAGGGTTGCGGATGAAAGGGAGGAAAGAAAATGGGTCGAAGGAAACGTAGGAAGGGGTCGGAGAATGGGGAGATGGAAGGCTTACAATTTGGAGCGTGAAGGGGGGTGGGTGCAGGTTACGGCAAGGTACGGGGTAGCATCCGAGCGAACGCTTTCAATGCGAACGCGAGCCGTAAAGCCAGCCGTTTCAACGAATGTTAGGAATATCAATCTCCGCTGGCTAAAACCGGAGCATACACGTCGTAAGAATAGCTTGAATAGGGATCCGCAGGGGTTCGAAAGAGTATCGAGTACTGCGGAAACGTTTCGGTTATTACCGCGTAAACTGGAAACCCGTTGATTCGTACCGAGTGATATCGATTCGCTTCAAGAAACTATTTTATTAAGATTCCCTTCGCATTATCAATCGCTCGCGGATTGAAGCATGGACGCCAAGCTTTAATTTGAGCCGCCGATCATTAAAATACGCCCGGTGGGAGCTGAGAAAAATGAGTTTGCGTAAGATGACGCGAAAGAGATGGAGCTAGATGGAGCCACGTGTTTCATTACGAAAAAACTGCCATATCTCGGCCTCTGGTTATCATTCTCGATTGCGCCAGGACTCAAATAGCACACTCATAATTATCACGTTGAAGAAAACATTGGGTTTGCAACAATTAAACGGCTTCCGCTAAAAACGAAGCGTTAGATTAGCGATACTGTCGATTCGCACCGCGAAAGAAGGGTGCATCTAATTGTGCCCAGCGCGGGCCGGGCCGGAAACGGGCGTTTAAAATAAACCCGTTTCCGCGTGGAAGCAACACGGAAGTGTGCGCGATTGGGATCAAGAGTTGCGGGGATACAATTTCCGGATGCATATCGTATGGCATACACACTGCGCGCCGTTATTATCCCCTCGACAGTTATCCGACCATTTTGTCTGGTTCGGCTAAAATGGTTTATAGCAAATAATGTCCGTGAGACCGTGCCGCGAATGATTGCTCGCTGTCGCGAGTTCATTGAAAACCCGTTTGCAGCGTTTTTACATTTATCTCGATTCCGCGACCCCGTTTGAAACTGATCCCGCATCAGCGAAAGGGAGAGAGATTTATTTTATTGTCACAGTAAACTAATCCGAGAAATGAATTTAATCTATCGTTTTATTTCGTTAACAAACAAAAGGGGGAGAATAACGAAAGATGTTTTAATACGGAACTAACAAATTGCTGGAGCCATATGTTCGTTTCCTTCTTGCTTCCTTTAAATCGATTTATCGTCACGGTTTGCAAGAAGACAGTCTTCCTTGTGTGCAATTCCTGTTGTATCAAAGTGTCGTTTCCTAAGGAGTATTACGTCAGATTACCAGGAACTTTAAGAAGAGAGAGGAGGCAGAGGAAAGGTTTCGCTGCGTTTGAAGGACTCTTAAGAATACACCGAGATGCAGCAGAAATAATGTAGAATATACTGAGTGATCGATTTGCTTTGGAAACTATTTTATTAGGATTCTTTTTTCATTGCCAATCGATTGCAGATTGAAGCTTGGTCTCTAAGCTTTAGTTTGAGCCCCCGATCACTAAAATGCACCCAGTGGAAGCCGAGAAAATTGAGATTTTAGAAAGTGTTACGAAGTGGTAGATGGAGCCACGTACTCGATTTCGAAAAACTTCGATATCTCGGCTCCCGGTGGTCATTTTTCAATGCGCCAGGGCTCAAATTGAAGCTAGAAGAATGCGCTACGCTCCTGTAGGAGAGCCATAACTTTTACATCCGCTGCTTTCGTGTAATATTCAAGGAAATTACTGAACTGTTTGTAACAACGGCTTTCATTAAGGGTTCCGATAGAATCTGCATTCTCGCTGCAGTAATAATCAGTTTTAATAAACGCGACACATCTGTAAATTTTCCTTGTCAATTTTTATAGTTTTATACCGTGCAGCGAGTTCTTTTTTTTTCCATACGCTTGCTATCGACAGCTGTGAAAGTAATAAACGTCAGGGGGCAATATCGCATTTCTTTTAAGCAGTGACCAGTTCCCAATAAATCCCGTTCCTGTCGCCGGCACCAAAGCCGTACAATGTAGACCAACATCTAGCAGCATTCGGACGTTCCTATTTCAAAGGAATCGCAATCACAGATACAATTTTCGGCCGCACTCTCGTTTCGCACCGACTGGATTAGAAAAATCGTCTAACGAGCCCGTTCTCTTCCCGCCGCATTATTTTCCGCCGGCCGTGAAAAACTTTGCTCGCGAGAACGAAAAGTCGTGGCAATGGGAAATTGAAAGTCAACGTTCCCAGCTTATAATCTGTATCGTAAGATTCAAAGGAAGGAGGTGAAATTAATTTAAAAAAGAAAAAACGAGTACTTCAGAAATGTTCAGCGTAGCAGAAAAATTGTTATCGCCGTTGCAACTATTACGAGGCGATAATTATTAGTATCTGGAAAAAGAAAGGTCACACCACCCTTCTGTTTCCTGAATGTTCCCCCCAGAACAATGAATTCAATTGTCTCGAGAATGTTTCCGTCTTAAACGAGCCGTAGATTTACTCTACCTGTCCGCCCTCGCGCTTCCCCTCTCCCTTGTTCCGTCTTTCGTGTTTTCAAGCTGACAGTGACAAACCGGCTGCCTCGCTTCTCCCGATACTGCTTAACCAAATGCACGTAGATAGCTACACCTATGTGTCTTTCCCAATTAGTTTGAGGGGAAAAAGGGTTTGACAAATTAAACTGTTTCTTTTTTCGCTTTAATATCAAATTAATTGAAGCGGAAGTTATTCCGTAATTATTAATACAGACTCGAACGTTGATAGCAGTTTCTCGAGAATGTTCATTGTTACAGAATGTTGTTTCCTTCCACTAGAAAGAAGACTTTTATTATTTAATTGTATAAAATAATGATTCGCTTGGCTATCTATACTGGAAAACGAAAGATTAGATCGAAACGGAAAGTCCGAAGGCGATATTTTAAAGAGAAAAGGAACGTCGATATCAGATTTCCCATAAATTGGAACACTTCCAATCTACAGAATTGGACATTCTTTTTTTTTCAGATTAAACTGTATAGACCGGCCGATAATAATCCTCCTTTTATTCCATCCGCATTCATTTGACGTTCAGTCTCTATGATAGAACCCTTGCTCTTCAAATCGCGAAACTTTTAATATACAAAACCGCTTTATTAAGTACAATTTTTCTACAAAGGCGCGTATCTTCATAAAGATTAAAAGTGAATGCAAAAGATAGCTGCTTCCAGCTCGCACGCGTTACCTACTCGTTCTATAATTCAAAGGAAACGTGGCTTTATCCGTCTAGCTTGGCTTACTCTTTCACGTTTCCTTCGGTGTCCCGTTTACTTTGCGGATGCAATAGCAAACCCAGGCTGCGGTCTATCCCGATACCCCGCAAATACGTACGCAAATATGTTCACTTTCTAACCGAGGTGCAGACTGTCGCTGCGATAATTTTGTGTGCCGTCGGTCTATCGAATGCACGTGGCTCAATGAAAATCCGCAAGGATGTATTATTGTTTTCATCAACATTTGTTCTCTTTGAATAATTCCCTTTGGCACATTTCATGGATGATCTTTGAAATGAAATCGTATTTTGTATAATTTGATTAGCGCATCGCTGGATAAACTATAAGTATTAGGAGATTTATATTGCTGGTGTTTGTTCCTATGATTCTTTTTTCACTGTCAATCATTTGCAGATTCAAGCTTGGACTCTAAGCTTTAATTTGAGCCGCTGATTATTAAAATACACCCAGTGGAAGCCGAGAAAATTGAGTTTTCAGGTGTCACGAAACGCTAGATGGAGCCACGTACTTGATTTCGAAAAACTTCGATATCTCGGCTCCTGGTGGTCATTTTTCAATGCATCAGGGCTCGAATTGAAGCTGAAAGAATGGGCTAAACGTCTGTCGTAGAGTCATAACTTTTACGTTCACTGTTTTCGTGTTATATTCAATTTTTTGCTATTACAATTCGTGTAATATTTTAGTTTAACGTTGTGTGATATCGGTGTATTATCGTGTTTACCAGTATTCGTTCTCTTTGACTGGTGCATCGTTCATAAATATCAGAAAACTTGTATCGCCGGTTTATAAATGGCTTCCTATTTTTAATTGCACAATTCGGATGAATATTTCTTATGTAAACTCGATTTTCCTTCTCGCACCGGCGCTCGCCTAGGTCAAGAATTCTCAGGGGAAGCCATCCAACTGTAATTACTTAGCGAGTTTTGGTTCCAGCTTCCTCGCGCGCTTACAGCCCCACCCTTTATTTATGTTCCCTTTCATCTGTCCGCAAAGTAATAGACCGTACCGCTGCATGTCATAAAGCATCCTTCTCGACGGACATTCGTATAATTCTTAAATAACAACACACAATTAATTCCCATACTTATTCGTGCTTAGATTTGTATCCCTTCGGCCCCATAATATTCGCAACTACATATGTATCAGAGAGTGACTTAAGGGGGGGGGGGGGATGTTTCCTGGAGATTTCTTGGAGGATTTCCAAACAGTCAGCTGTGCAAACCGGTCGGGGTTTCCGCAACCTTGTTCCCCATACGTTATCCGCTTTATTGAATCACCAGCCACTGTTACCGTGACTTCTATCCCGTCGGGGCAATCTGCCATCTTTGCTCCGCTACTTATTTTTTTTTTCCACCCTCCACCGCGAGCCTCCACCCCGTGGATGGCCGCTATAAGGTGTAGCCAGCTAACTCTCAATTTTACGACTTTCCATCGGATCTTATTTCAACCACCGGTATCCCACCGTTTCGATTTTCGTTTCGGCCATTCCGGCTCCCTGCATTTCCCGATGCGCGTCCCCATGTATGGTAACGGTGCTGGGACTACCCTCCCTAGAATCATCCAATGAAAGGGTACATCCGGGAAGAAGGGAATTCGATAGCGTGTACACGTTGGGACGAACGAATTCGATTGGGAAACAACATTTTTCATCGTAAAAATTCGAATTGTTTACTAATCAGTCCAATTTAGATGTCAATAGCTCGATTATGAAGATGAGAATTAGATATGCCAATGTAAAATGACAACGATTGTGGTTCACGGAATAACTTTTCTACAAAAATGAAGGGTAGCATAATTGTTTTATTCTTGTAAAACTATTGCAAAAAGTGTGCCCTGGGATTAATTAATATGACCGTAACTGTTACGATCGACTGGCTCGTCCGTTTTTGATTGCATCCGGCTCACTTTATAGCAACAAGTTTTCTCGTCAGGCGGCTGAGAAACATCCATTGAAACGAGCTTGAAGCTTTTATGTAGGCGGCCAGCCATTATCATTGTGATGAGCTTTTTTATATTCAGAACAAGGAGCAGCATGAATAGCAAGCTGGCGTGTTATCTCGTAGGCCAGGTAACTCGGACACTAATTATATTAATTGAACTATCGGAGCTTGTATCGCGTACCCTGGCCCGGTCGATATTATTACTCGCCTCGGTTCGCCCAATTATCATCCCCCCCCCCCCCCCCATTAATTGATATATCACACTCATTAATATACACGCAGCCCTTGGATGGGCGTCTTGGACTCCTCTCCGATTATTTAAATGGTCTGAATCAGAGGTTTCTAAACTTATTACACTTACTACCTTCTTTAAAAGAATAACAAATTACCCAGCTGCCATTGAATTTCAAAATTGCCTTATCTAGTCTTCGGTCAATAGCTTACAATTGCAGTAGAGACTACTAGCGCCACTTAGGTAGGATCTAGAGTCCCCTAGGGAACTGTGCAGGGAATCAACCCGCTTTGGGAATCAATCTGTATCATCGCAACAGAAGATACTCGCGTTCTACTGCGAATCAGAATGTTTGGACCGTTGCACGGGCCCAATTTTTGGTTGAAGAACCTATTGGACATTCAGGGATTGGCCGACATGCCTTCTGATCGTGAATCAAGGCATGTAGGCTAAGCCCGCTGCTCCGATCGAGCATTCTGATACTCTCCAGGGTACATAACGCAATATGCCTCTGTTCTGCTACGCTAATCCTTTGAAACGAACCGATTCACTCTATCTGGCATGCTTCCTGTCCGCTGTTTCATCACCCCTTGACTCTCTCTCTCTCTCTCTCACACACTCTCTTACAATTCTGGACATGAAGGCTTTGCACATGGAGCAACCATGGTCTATTGTTCTTCAGAACTATTCAGATCCTATTAATTTCCTGGCAAGCTTAATTTAAATGATTTCCAATTTAGTAGAATTTTTACTCTGCCAGTTGAAAATACAAAATTATGCAGATATTTTAAAATTTCTTCCAAGCTTAACGCGATTCATTCTAAGTTCAATCTTTTCGTCGTCTGTCGATGAAAAAGATTATTCATACATTCTAAATTATCTTTCTTAATTGAATTGCTCGCCAATTTATTTTGTTCTTCCATTCAAATGTTCTTTCAGGATTAATTGAACCGATCTCCATTCGAACGAATCTTACCATCGAACCTCGGACCGCGACAAATAAAAATCCATTCCCCTCCCTCTGGATTAGAATTCCGCTATCGTCAATTGTGCATGACGAATGCAACAAAACAAAAATGCGATATTTCAAATTCGATCAAACGGTCGAGATGGTGTGCATCGCGGTATCGATAAAGGGGGAAGGAATTCGTGTGCAAACGGTCGAGAATCAAATGGTAAAATTAAAACTCATCAGCGCGTGAATCGTTCGGCAAAGCACGATCGATAGGGGTTTAATTAAAACGCGGTCACTCGATGCGCGCCGTGTTTGCCAGTGTAGGAACGATTCATTACGTGCGCGAACGTATAATGTTATGTTCTTATATCGGGTCCAGCGGCGCGTAAGAATAGAAACCGACGTCATTTGCGTACATCGTCGTTGAGAAGAATTGTTTACAAATGTTTATTACAATATTTACAATCTTTAATTGAAAGTGTCGCAAAGATGAATGCCTTTGTTCATGAATGGAATATTTCTTTCCCAATGTTTCAAGTCTTTCCCCTATTTCCCCCCCCCCCCGTTAATTTGCTTAATACACCGGCTTGAACATTTTGGTAGCTTCGCACGCTCGCTTGGCTAAAATTTCTGCTTGTTTACCGGCGGTTCCATGGTACACGGGCGAACGGTAATTCGCGGTTGTTCCTCTATACGTGGCGGAATATCGATTTACCGAATCGAGCACTGCCCGCGTATACGTCAATCAGCTGCGAAGCGTAACTCTCCTATTAAATTCGCGGCTATTGTTCCGAAGCAGCGAGTAACATATTCTACGACCTGGAACTAAACGATCGGCGGGGGAAAAAAATTGGGCCAGGGATTAACCCGGATATCTAATTTGACGTAACAAAAAACGGAGACAAGTATCTAACGGGGCCAAAAACAGTTTGCCCGGCAATAGTGATTAATTAACTCGCGAAACAACACTTCGGAAAAAGAACATAATCAAAATTGTATTAAAAATAAATTTCGTTTTATTAATGTCTTTATCTTAATATTTGAGATTGTTTTGCATAAGATTTATGATGTGGGCCCGTTTATTTCTGTGATCAACTGCACACCAATGCGATGCCACGAGTAATTATTAATTAAAACTCGTAAAACAACATTTCGTAAAAGGAACATAATGAAAATAATATCAAAAATGAATTTCTACTTATTTTTATGTTTATCTTAATATTTGAGAGTGTTTTGCATAAAATTTATGAACGAGCACCGTTTATTTCTGTGTTCAACTGCACAGCAATGCGATGCCACGAGTAATTATTAATTAAAACTCGTAAAACAACATTTCGTAAACAGCGCATAATCAAAACAATATTAAAAACAAATATCGGTTTATTTTTTTTTCTTTATTTTAATATTGAAGATTGTTTTGCATAAAATTGATGAAACGGGACAATTTATTTGTTGTGATCAACTGCGCACAAATGCAGGGCCACTTGGGTGTGGGGGTTAAATGGGTTGTTGCATTACATTGGCTTACCTATCATCGTTTGCTACCTGCGATACCCAGCATCCTGATATCCCTCGAAAACTGGCTCGCTTCCGTCCGCACGTCCGTCCGTACTGTTCCGCAATTACCCAACCGCTAATCCGCTGTCTCATCGGCCATAAACGCGGCCGTTTAACTCGGATCGAGTGCACCATCGTCGCTAAGTGACTTTTCGCTGGTCAGGTTGCATCTTACAGACAGATTCACGGTTCTCCTCATTGAACAATCAATTGAAATCGTTTATACGCATCTGTTTGTGGAGTGGAACATTTTAATTTTACAGAGGGGGGGCTAAATTTTTTACTTATAAATGGGGAAGGTTCAATTAAAACATTTGGTAAGCACCTGCGAGCATAAAGAAAACAATAATTACTCATCTATAAGCATTATAGTCGGATTGAAATTTGTAATTTTGAAGGGGGTCAACATTTTTTAATTAAAAATTAAGAAGAAAGAAACAAGCACCGGAACCAGAAATATCAAGGCTACATATATGACGTTCGCACAGAAATACAGACACAACCGAAACTACATTATGATTTAATTAAAACTAAAACCCGCCAGCCTGCGCATTCTGCCCACCCAGCCCGCCCCCGACTGACTGCCTCGTTTTCGTTTCTAAATCCCCCACCGAAACTGTTCGCAAAACTGTCGACAAATTACCGCGACTCCTCGTGGCCATCGACCGTGCCCTCCCACAAACCGATTTCAGCCTTGATACATTTCTCAATTAACGGAATTAATTAGATTTGTTGGCTGGATGTTGCGCGGGTTTTGCTGGCCGTGCATTCCGCGCCACCGATGGAAAAAGGGGGGGGGGCGTTTTCGTGTGACCGGGAACAGATAGGAATTTCCAGGACGATTATTTCAGCTGAGAAACTGGGAACAGACAGTTTTCGATTAGAGATTTACATGGAGGAGTTGGGCGGTATGATAGAGGGATGGTGTTATTTAAATAATTGTAAACCAAAAAAAGAAGCGCAAGCTTTCGTAATGTTTGACAGCGTCACGGAAGAGTGGGGGGTTCGCTAGCGTCACGCGAGAGTGGGGGGTTCGCTAGCGTCACGTGAGAGCGGGATTCTCGCTAGAGTGGAGGGTTCGCTAGCGCCACGCGAGAGCGGCGGAATCAAGGCGCGTTACATCAGGCGGCGCTAGCGAAGTAGGCAAGTTTTCGCGGCAGCGCACAATAATTGTCTAATGCAGTTGTTGGAGAAGTAGTTGAGTTGTCAGTCTAGTTTCCGGCGGCCCTTCAATCCGTGACGCGTAATGCATGTAACCGGGAGTCGTCGGCGCTCTTCGCGGTGTAAATCTGCAAACAGGTAAACTAACATTGCCGCCGCGGAAATTATTAAATATTTCTGTCCAAAAATTTAGGCACCAATTTTTGTTACAACACTCTAGAAACAATTCTGTCCCCCTTTTACTGTGTCTGCTCGCTCCTTTCCGCGGCACCCCTATTTCATTTAATTAGCCCCGGGGCTTTTCATAGTTCAGCACGGTCCCGGAATTAAGACGGTCCGATTTAATAATTTATCACCGTTACCCGCTGTGCTTCTTCGTTACGTAGCTACGTCTTAAGCTTGCACACGCTCACCCCTTTCGCGACGATGCCTCTGCGATCCGTTTTAAATAATTTACGGCCCCGCCCGTTCTCAGACGGATAGCTAATCGCTTCCCGAATTCGGGGCGACCAAATTTCGTTCCTCGCCCCGGGATTTTAATTAATGAAAAATATGAACAGCCTTCCCCTATCGAATTTATCTGGAGGGCGAAAGGATCGATGGAAAAGAAGATTCCTGGGCTCTCCCTCTTCAACGTCAAACCTGGAGGAGGCAAAGTGGCCGAAATTACCCCCCCTGTCAAGGAGAAGGGTGCTCGACGGCCGGTCGCGCACAAATAACGAGTGCAGCAGGGGGGAGGGGGGCTGCGCGGACCTGTGTACAGTGGAAAGAAACAAGTATGGCCAGACACACCGACGGCACCCAGCCTTTTGGCTCGGCTTGTTTGCCCCGGCTGAGTGTTTCGCACTCTCCGGAGGGTGAACGCGATCCCGCCCCCTTCCTTCCTCCCCGGCGTTCCCGAAACTTCGCCACCCCGGCCGCTGTCTCTCTTTTTCCGCTGTCCGGTTCGACTCTCATTTCGAATCCGCCGCATGCCTCCATGACGTCCCGACGTCTGTCTGTCCCCGCGCCACCCCCGCCCCCATTTTTACCCACGACGAAACACTCCGCCTCCCGTCGGCGGAACTTTTCGAGACGTTTCGACGGACGGAATAAATAGCAAAGTTTCCTCCCGCCTTCCCTTTGCATTCGCCCAGGAAAGAATCGTGACGGAATAAACGATAGCGTTCAATGGGGAATCGTGGACGTTCAGATGGGGGCGTGGGGGGCTTTCTACGAACTAAAATTCCCGGGTTTACCGCGAATATCTTCCAAGAACCGTTTAGATGTTTAATCCTGACCCTCCAGTACGTGGGTCGTGATTATCGATTCCGGGCGGCAGGGGGAGGGGGTTAAAAAGTATACCCCGTTGGAGTAGGCATATATACATGTTATTCAGTACTGCAGCTTTGTTGCGTGAGATCATACTCGATTTCTGCATGCTTTTCCACGAATGTTGCACCGACAAATAACGGAACCAAATATTTTTGTTTATACATAAATCATCGGCACACGATATATCTCCCTCCGACGTGAAAAAAGAAAATCCGCGTTGCAAAATTACACGCCAGAAGCGAACGGACGGCGACGAACTTACGAAATGGGACGTCCGATAAAACTTACACAACTCCTTCGAGCTTGTTAATTCCGTGCCGCGCGGTTCTCTGCTAACAAGGAGGAGGCGACTTCAGCGAGCGGGTCGTTTTATTGTGCAACGATCAGCTATACTGTATTAACCGTGCTTCGCGGAAAGTTTCACGTAATAATTGGCCACCGCTCGGAGCACCTGCTTTATTCCTCCGGCGATTCACATGCAACGAAAATATCTTGCAAAACTTTTTAACCCCCCCTCCCCCTCCCTCCGCCCAAACCACCCCCTCACCCGAAACCGCATCGAGGGTATCTCGTTTGCGTACTTTTTATCCCGCTGGTAGGCAGCTCGTTTCGCGTGCACCGTTTTTATAAGTTTCGCGACACGGCCACTGGGGAATTCCGGCCGCACACCTGGAAAACGCTGTCGTGTTTCGCATTCGAAGAGGCTCGTTCCGGCGATGCGACTTTTGCTGGATTAGAACAGCTACGGATATACGCGGGCGTGGAAAATGTAGGAATCGGAGAAGGTTTTCGACGGAAAGTCGACCGCTGATATTTCGCTGAAAAATTGTGGACATTTGAATTATCATAACTTTGTTCTAAAAAATCGTACGGCGGTCCACCCGGGCTCATTTTAAAGCGGCAAGCCTCTGCTTTTTATGCTCTGGATTCATTTTTTCGTTTATCGTAGTCGTATGATTTAACGGGTGGAAAAGTGGAGACACCACCGGCGGCACACTTGTCGCTCGAAGCTCGCTGAAACGGCGACAGAGAAATCGTACGTCGAAAGCAAGACTGTGTTTGGAAAGGGCAGACTTCAGGCTACAAATTTATGGTGGTTTTACTGATGAATAAAAATTTTCGTAGTCCGTACAGACATTTGAGTTTGTTACACTTTCGAAGGGAAAAGGCGTCTTCGCTTTCCCACCCGTTACATGACGTAAAAATATTTGACAAACAATGAATTCGGGATTCCGAAAGTGGAGGCTTGGCGCTTTAAAACGAGCCCGGGTGGACCACTGTACGATTTTTTCAAACAAAGTTATGGTAGCTCAAATATCGACAATTTTTCATCGAAGATTCAGTGGCCCTTTAATCTTGCCCGCCGGTGTATTTCTTAATAACCATTCTCGACGTTAACATTGCTTTCGGGTAGCATGTTTATCTAGCCAGCGCGATGTCCAGCGAGAGATTAAAAACGTGAAGAACGCCATTCGAAAACACGATACCGGACAAATAGGGAAACCCGTAATGTCAAACCTGGCGCCAGGCTGAATGCGCGCGCGATTGTACAAAGTTCCTCGCCTTCAATTTCCTAATCACCATCATCATCATCATCAGCGTCGCCGTAGTCATCATCATTATATCAGCGCCGCTTTTCCCTCTGCAGGCAGGTCACGCGATTCGCCGGTGTCTGTCGTTCGTTTTCATAATCGTGCATCGAGTCTCGTTCTCTCTCTATCTCCCTTTCTCTCTCTCTCTCTCTCTCTCTCTGATCCAGAAGGAAAGACAGCCAGCGGTATTCTTTTCATTTAATTCCCGCGCGCCCGCGCTCGCTGTTTAATGGATCCGCGGAATACGGGAGGGAGCCGTGTCCATTAACAAAAGTGTCGCGAGATCCGGGCCAACTTGCCGCGGTGACGTATCGCCGCGATATTTCACCGGGCGAATTAATTAATGAACGTAGTATTTTATGGCGGGCTCGCGAGTCTTGACCCACTCGCGCCCGGCGTCGTAATTCGCGCGAAACTGCGACGGCACACCGTTTGTGATAGATATGGAAAAGTGTAACACGCATCCGGATCACCAGTCCTCAAGCGAGAAGTCATTAGCAGGGCCTCGAATACGTTGCCCGTTTAAAGTTAAGGAATTTAAATAATGACAATAATCGGCACTCGTCGACAGCTCGTTTGATAATGATCGATCAGCTACGCGTGAACGCATTAAACAGTTGACGGCAATTGATTGACAAGGTTAGGGAAGTAGGTTTCCGAGCGGAATGCGGAAAAGTAAGAAGTCGACGAAATCCGAGTCGTCGAGCAAAGCGAAAAAGCCGCCCGATGAGAATTCTTGGCGCGACGCGTTGGAGGAGGTCTCGATCAACGACGACGATTGGTGGTGCATCGTGATCATGATGGTGGAAACGATTACGGAACACTCGAGATGCGTGTCGTTGTTCACCGCGGCCGCTGAAGAGGGTAAACGGAAAGCCATTTACTCGCTCAGCTGTAGGAAAGCGCTGGCCAGCGTGAGAGCGTTGTCGAAGCAGGGCCTGGATAAATGTCCGACGATTCAGGGCGTTTGTCATTCCGCGAGCAAGGTGTTGAATGGGGACAACGACGGGGTGCCGAGCTGGTTGATGGCGCGAGTCATCAAGTATTTAATATATCGCGCCAGGGAGGAGAGCATCGGTATTGTGAAAAGACTCGTCGACCTCGAGCGGGAGATAGACGAGGAGTATTGGATTATGCAGACTGTTGCTGACTGGGGTAGGTGGAGTGTTGCGTAATATCGGTTCTGCTTAGTGTGCGTGGTGCGGTATCGTTGATGAAAATGTAAGATCTAGGACTCAGGAGATAGGACTCAGGACTGAGGACCCAGGAGGTAGGACACAAGAGCAAATAGCCCAGAGAGTCGTTTTCCTTAATGTGTATGGCGTAATATTGTTAATAAAGACCTAAGGGCAAGGACCCAGGAGGTAGGACCCAAAATCCAGGACTCAGGAGGAAGGACACAAGAGCCAAGAGTCCAAAGAGCTATTTTCCTTAGTATGTATGGTGTAGTATCGTTGGTAAGGATGTCGGACCCAGGACCCTGAAGGTATGACCTAACACTCAGGATCCAGACGGTAGGACCCAAGACCCAAGACCTAGGTCTCCTGACTCAAGACTCAGAACTTAGGACAGGACCCTCTACCCTGAACCGCAGAGTCCAGGCTCTGGACTCTTGGCTCTTGGCTCTTGGCTCTGACTCAAGACTCAGACCTTAGGACAGAGGACCCTCTACCCTGAACCGTAGAGTCCAGGCTCTGGACTCTTGGCTCTTGGCTCTTGGCTCTGACTCAAGACTCAGAACTTAGGATAGAGGACCCTCTACCCTGAACCGCAGAGTCCAGGCTCTGGACTCTTGGCTCTTGGCTCTTGACTCCTCGAACTTTTACCTCCTTGGCCTCTTGGCTCTTGGTTCTTGACTCCTTGAACTTTTACCTCCTTCGCTTCTTGGCTCTTGGTTCTTGACTCCTCGAACTTTTACCTCCTTCGCCTCTTGGCTCTTGGCTCTTGACTCCTCGAACTTTTACCTCCTTCGCCTCTTGGCTCTTGGCTCTTGACTCCTCGAACTTTTACCTCCTTCGCCTCTTGGCTCTTGATTCTTGACTCCTCGAACTTTTACCTCCTTCGCCTCTTGGCTCTTGGCTCTTGACTCCTCGAACTTTTACCTCCTTCGCCTCTTGGCTCTTGGCTCTTGACTCCTCGAACTTTTACCTCCTTCGCCTCTTGGCTCTTGGTTCTTGACTCCTCGAACTTTTACCTCCTTGGCCTCTTGGCTCTTGGTTCTTGACTCCTTGAACTTTTACCTCCTTCGCCTCTTAGCTTTTAGTTCTTGACTCCTTGAACTTTTACCTCCTTGGCCTCTTGGCTCTTGGTTCTTGACTCCTTGAACTTTTACCTCCTTCACCTCTTGGCTCTTGGCTCTTGACTCCTCGAGCTTTTACTTCCTTCGCCTCTTGGCTCTTGATTCTTGACTCCTTGAACTTTTACCTCCTTCGCTTCTTGGCTCTTGGTTCTTGACTCCTCGAACTTTTACCTCCTTCGCCTCTTGGCTCTTGATTCTTGACTCCTCGAACTTTTACCTCCTTCGCCTCTTGGCTCTTGGCTCTTGACTCCTCGAACTTTTACCTCCTTCGCCTCTTGGCTCTTGATTCTTGACTCCTCGAACTTTTACCTCCTTCGCCTCTTGGCTCTTGGCTCTTGACTCCTCGAACTTTTACCTCCTTCGCCTCTTGGCTCTTGGCTCTTGACTCCTCGAACTTTTACCTCCTTCGCCTCTTGGCTCTTGGTTCTTGACTCCTCGAACTTTTACCTCCTTGGCCTCTTGGCTCTTGGTTCTTGACTCCTTGAACTTTTACCTCCTTCGCCTCTTAGCTTTTAGTTCTTGACTCCTTGAACTTTTACCTCCTTGGCCTCTTGGCTCTTGGTTCTTGACTCCTTGAACTTTTACCTCCTTCACCTCTTGGCTCTTGGCTCTTGACTCCTCGAGCTTTTACTTCCTTCGCCTCTTGGCTCTTGATTCTTGACTCCTTGAACTTTTACCTCCTTGGCCTCTTGGCTCTTGGCTCTGACTCAAGACTCAGACCTTAGGACAGAGGACCCTCTACCCTGAACCGTAGAGTCCAGGCTCTGGACTCTTGGCTCTTGGCTCTTGGCTCTGACTCAAGACTCAGAACTTAGGATAGAGGACCCTCTACCCTGAACCGCAGAGTCCAGGCTCTGGACTCTTGGCTCTTGGCTCTTGACTCCTCGAACTTTTACCTCCTTGGCCTCTTGGCTCTTGGTTCTTGACTCTTTGAACTTTTACCTCCTTCGCCTCTTACCTTTTAGTTCTTGACTCCTTGAACTTTTACCTCCTTGGCCTCTTGGCTCTTGGTTCTTGACTCCTTGAACTTTTACCTCCTTCGCCTCTTGGCTCTTGGCTCTTGACTCCTCGAGCTTTTACTTCCTTCGCCTCTTGGCTCTTGATTCTTGACTCCTTGAACTTTTACCTCCTTGGCCTCTTGGCTCTTGGTTCTTGACTCCTCGAACTTTTACCTCCTTCGCCTCTTGGCTCTTGATTCTTGACTCCTTGAACTTTTACCTCCTTGGCCTCTTGGCTCTTGGCTCTTGACTCCTCGAACTTTTACCTCCTTCGCTTCTTAGCTCTTGATTCTTGACTCCTTGAACATTTACCTCCTTCGCCTCTTGGCTCTTGATTCTTGACTCCTTGAACTTTTACCTCCTTGGCCTCTTGGCTCTTGGCTCTTGACTCTTTGAACTTTTACCTCCTTCGCCTCTTGGCTCTTGGTTCTTGACTCCTCGAACTTTTACCTCCTTCGCCTCTTGGCTCTTGATTCTTGACTCCTTGAACTTTTACCTCCTTGGCCTCTTGGCTCTTGGCTCTTGACTCCTCGAACTTTTACCTCCTTCGCTTCTTAGCTCTTGATTCTTGACTCCTTGAACATTTACCTCCTTCGCCTCTTGGCTCTTGATTCTTGACTCCTTGAACTTTTACCTCCTTGGCCTCTTGGCTCTTGGCTCTTGACTCTTTGAACTTTTACCTCCTTCGCCTCTTGGCTCTTGGTTCTTGACTCCTCGAACTTTTACCTCCTTCGCCTCTTGGCTCTTGGCTCTTGACTCCTCGAACTTTTACCTCCTTGGACTCTTGGCTCTTGGCTCTTGGCTCTTGGACTTTTGGCTCTTGGACTTTTGGCTCTTGGCTCTTGGACTTTGACCCTTGTAAACTATACTTACGACCCTCTGGTAGTCCAATCCAGTATCTACGACCCTCTTTTAGACCAAGCCGACTATTTGCTTCGCACTTTCCCCTACAAGAGCAAACTAACCGTTTCAAACGACACACTTAAATCAAGCTATCTCCTTCACGTCTTAAATTTCATTCTCAATCCCCGTTTATCGTTGCGCATTACACACAGCCACCACTACAGACTCCGGTTCCCCGACGCGAACATTAATATAGCGGAGAAATAAAGCACGTTGCCCCCCCAGTAAATAAAGTGAAACAGCCGCGGTGGCAAGAAGTTAATTGAATTACTTTTCTTTAGAACACTCTTGTTACCACGCGCCGATCACTGTCCCTTTTTCAGGCCAGCCGGGAGCGAAGAAACTCGACCCAGACGTATTTAACAAGAAGGCCAATACGAAACTGCGGAAACGTGGCGAGGAATGGCGGGACGCCGTTTACGTGGACGACGCGCCCGTCGATGGGCCGAACCTTTACATAATTCTAAGCGGCTTCCACGATCCGGATCTGCCGCGGGATCTAATAAACTGCGGCGTGCCGCTGCGCTGTATGCTGCAAATTAAAAGGCCGAACGAACAGCTGGACCGTCTCGTGCAATGCGAAACGGTCGCGCACGAGTCCGCGGAGATCAAGCGGCTACGCTTCCTGGAGGAGTACGTCGTTAGCAAATTTCAACTGTTCGACTTCTGGACGAAGATGGAGGAACGCTTGGCGCATCCGAAACTGTATCCAGAGTATTGCGACATAGGATTTCTCAAGTTTTGCCCGCCAAGGTTTCCGAAAGCTTCCGCCGACGATGAACGTGAAATTCAGAAGAGAGACATGTACGATAGGGTGTCGTTTACGGTTTACGATTTTTACGATCTCTACAGGCAGCATGGCAATTATTTGAAGAGCATGAAATTGGAAAACGGTATTATCGATACAAATATCGAGCAGCCGAGTTTGAACGTTTACGAGAACTTGTTGAACGCGCTGCCTACGGAGTGCAGCTCGGTGCCGATAATATTGTTCGCGATGTTGACTCAGATCGAGGCGAACGAGAAAGGAACCGCGGTGGAGAGTGGAAGGATCACCCCGCAAAACGGTGAATCATCCACGATCGGCGCTGTCCCGGCGGCCGTTGATGAAACAACCGCGTCCGTCGAGGAAAGGCTGAAGTCTCTGAACGCTGGCTTCGATCTCCGGGACAGCGAATACGCGATTAATGATAGCCACGGGAAGAGACCCGAGATCGCATTGACTCTTCACGGCGATACCTTGCGAGAAGCCGTCCGTCTTCTCGACACGTCCGCGATCGTCGGCCGGACATCAGACCCGAACGATTTAATCGACGACATTCTACCGGTCCTCCGGCCTCCGAGCATAATGAATCTCTACGATCGGAACAGCATCGCTGAGGAAAAGCGGAACGACTACGCCCGTCATTTGGACAACGTCCGCGGTTACTTCAACGCGGAGATCAGCGACGAGGAGGTCAGGCATTACCTGCACGTTCTAATGTTCGACAGGATGATCCGTAAGCTACCGCCACCCAGAAACGTAGCCCCGAAGGATGCGGCCGTAGAGGAAACGATAGATGCAATTTACGGAGGAGGCGCGTGGTCGTCTGTAAGGCGCAGCAAGTCCCTGCCCAGCCTAACCGTCGGCGCCACGCCTGAGCGTTGCGCCCTCAGCGACGGCAGCATCGACTACGGCAAAGCGTGCCCGGGAATCGACGAGTGCGCCCCGCTGTTCGACCTGATAGACCCCCGGGAATTACTGATCCCCGGCTACTTGAAGGAGAACGTCTTCGTGGCGAGAGCGTCGGGCGTGACGCGTCTGGAGGACTTCAACGACGTCGAGCTGCTGCCCGGGCCAATTTTCCTCCAGGTCCTGCACGAGTGTCTCCTGTCGTTCGATCGCGCCGATCTCCGTTACTTCGAGCCCACCGACTGCCTCCTGCTCTGCCTCTCTAACGAGCGGCGGATCGACGACGTGCTGGCGGAGGAGCGAGTGTCCAGCGTTCGGACCCCGGTGCGGCTTCGCGACTTCTGCGAGCACGTGGCGCCCGAGGAAACGGATTGGCTGCGGCGGGAAGAGGAGCTGCACAGATCGCGGACGGCCGGGACGGTGGAGAGATTGACGAGGAAGAGCATGGAGATATACGACGGGACCATGGTGTTCCGCGACGAGGACTTCATTCTTCCCGGGACCTTGAAGGCTAGGGAGCTGGAGAGAAGGGAGCTCGTCAGGGCGAGAAGCGCGTCGGATGTTGGTGAGAATGCAGCCCCGGTTATTTGTAATAAAACATTCGACGAGTACTCGAGATTACTCAATACACCATTTTGCAATAATTCTAGGTGAGTTTACTTAAGCGGATGATTTCTCTCTATTCTCCCTCTATCTCCATCTTATTTCCTATCTTAACAATTCATCTAATTACCGTTTGACCCGCTCCTCAGCTGCGGTGTCCGCATCTTCCGTCAACGCGACGGCGAAGGGCTCCAAGGGTGGGAACGGGAGAGGTGTCTCCAAGGGCAAGCGGAAGGGAGGCAAATTAAGCGAGAGCGGGACCAGCACGAAAAAATTAACCGAGAACACAGAGTCCCCTTTGTCCACGAGAAAGGCCTCGACGGTCCATACAGCGGAAACTGAACCCTCTTACGATTTCATTGGCTACGACCTGGGCAGACTGCGGGTGCAAATAACGAACAGGAAGAGAACATTTCATTCCATGGACGACACCTTGGTTCGAATAGAAATCGACGATTGGATTTACCAGACGGAAGATGTACGGATCACTGTCGCCATTTCTGGCCACAGTTTACGATTGTTCCACAGGATCGGCCGTCCAGAAACTGACGACGCGTTCCACTTGACGAGTAGAACAGGAATCATTCTGGCCTTCCAAAGATCGCCGGCATCGCGAGGTATATAATAATCTTCTCGTAATTTTATGAATTTTCGCCGATCGAGAAGAAACTTCTGCCGAGACCAATTTGTGCATTTTGTAAATATATTGAGTAATTGTTCCGCAACTTCTTGAACCAACAATATTATATTACAATCGCGAACATAATACCACGTTCGGGTAAATCAGGTATTCCGTTTCAATGTAATTGGCAAGACATGGACGTCCAATTTCGTGCCTCCTGGCCGACAGGATTACTGATAGAACCAATTACGGGTGACGGGCCGCAGAATCCGTACTACATTCAACAGTCGTATTTAAGAAAGAGCCGGGACAACGGAAACGGGAATCGCGAGGTTCGCAGGAGATTCCTGCGCAACGGGACTGTTTTAAAGTATTTAGATAACGAGCACGTGATCGTGCTACGGCCGAACGGTGTGATAGTGACGTGTACAGCATTCGAGAAGCGACAGGAGGGCAAGGATGCGAGCGGTATCTCTTCTAAAACCGCATTCATGGACGGTATGTTCATTTTGTTGGTGATTCATTAGATGAAATAGAAATGAAGCCATTGAGAAGTGAATGTAATAGTCGATGGTATGTTTATTTATCGCCGAACGGTAGAATAAAGAGGAATAACAATTGGATAGAAAATACAGTGGTTAATCGATGGTACATTTATTTATTGCGGAATGATACAATAGAAGGAAATGGAAATTTAACAGTAGGAAAGGAAATACGGTAGTTAGTCGATGATACATTAAAGAATTTGACAACTGAAGGGAAATGTAGTAGGTACAAATGTTTGACGATTGAAAAGCCTAATTTCAAGTCGTAAACTTTACTTTTGAAGGCGACCAAAGAAAAAAGGAGCCGAACCTTCCGTCCAAAGCTAAAACAAAAGCCACGAGTTCGTTTCCTCGATTGGATGGAGCAGGGGAGAGTGCTTCTGCAGCATCACAGGCGGATTCTACGACGGTGAATCAAGTGCCCGTTAAATATCGCTTTAACCCGAGCACCAGAACGATCTGATCCGATAAAACAAGGATTCAGGTCTTGAAAAATGCTTGACGCATCGATATTCGTTCGTTTATACACCGAATCGGTTGCATACATTGTTGGAATTGAAGCATTCAATACTTTTCCTGAAAATTTCTTTGTTAATTACAGGAGAAAAGTATCTCAACATGTAGCGGATTGAAATTAGTATATCAATGTTGAAATCTGAGGATACTTAAATTCCAAACACTATTTCCAATAAATGTTAATTAGATTTATAAACAATATAGTTGAACGATATGCAGTCGCGTGCAGGAAGAACATTCCATTGTACAGTGATTCATTTGTCAACAATTGCATATTATTCGTAATATTCTGTCTGGCAGTCGTAGCCTCTCATAAAACTATGTAATTCCAATCTCATGACTGTCAATCGACACCCCCCATTGTCTGGCGAATGCCGCGTGCCACTGCGGATCGTGTTACAACGCGACGTATCTGGAGCGTCTTCGTGCCAATTGATCGGATCACGACTCGTCTTCAGATTCAGGGTAACGCGTCGTCAATGGATGGCGTCAAGGTGTCGCGATACACGGTCGTGGATCACGACGGCGGACGATACGAGGTGGCCGACGGCTTGATTGTAAGCGAACAGCATCGATTGCTGGTGAGAACCGCGTCCGACTACGAGGTCGACGAGAAATTCACGCGTCGCACTGACGGTACCAACATGTTGCTGAACTCCAACGGGGAATTGATTGTCAGATTCCCAGGTAGGTTTCGTCCTGCTCGCCACTTTGCGCAACGGATTCCAATTCCTGCACGCCACTCACGGTCTTGTTCGATGAGGTAGAAAATTCTGAATCGCGTCGGGAGCTCGAGAATTTCGTTGTTGTGGCGAAGTGTAGCTGAAAGAATGGAAATAATTGAAATAATTGAAAGGACTGAAAGAATTGAAAGAATTGAAAGAATTGAAAGAATTGAAAGAATTGAAAGAATTGAAAGAATTGAAAGAATTGAAAGAATTGAAAGAATTGAAGGAATTGGAAGAATTGAAAGAATTGACATCTCCATCATTTCCGATGTTTCCCAATCATTTCCAGATGGCACACGTATCACGACTGGCTACACAATAGAAAACGACCCACTGTCGTGCGACTGGACGGAGGAAGAGATTGTACGATACTTCACATCCGACGGACTGAAAGCGGAAGAGGATCCCACCGCCGACGCCTCGTTCTCCAATCTTAGACTCGCCGGCGAGGGTGCCTCGAGACGGAACAACGTGCGCGAGGAGAAAATAGCCGAGCTACTGATCGCAGACAGTTTTGTCTCCGTCCTGTTAACGTGTCGTGCCGAGCACAAGAACTATGCCACTGTGTCCTACGATCAGTTAGCAGTTAGCTGCACTCTATCGATGCCCGACGATCTTCGAGTCAGCATATCGAGCAGGGGCCATTACGAAGTTTCAATGGGGAACGGAGTTAATCTGAAGGTGATTGAGACGCGCCAGATGAAATTCCTCCCACGAACGGGTTGTCTAATTAGAGAGGGAATTGTAGATGATTTCGATGCTGGAAGAGACTTTTGCTATTCTGCGACTCTTTCAATTCTTTCAATTGTTTCAACTCTCGATTCATTCAATTCTTTCAATTCGTTCAATTCTTTCAATTCGTTCAATTCTGTCAATTCTTTCAACTCTTCCAACTCTTGCATTTCTTTCAATTCTTTCAACTCCTTCAATTCTTTTTATAAACTATATCGAGACTTGTCATAATTTTAAAGATATGAAACAGAAATTCCAAGGGAATGCACACAATTTTCCTGATGAAATGCTTTTCCATTAGATCAACGAAGGCAATCTATCGTTCAAAGGTAACACGTGTACCATTTGCGGGAACCAGTCAACGTCAACCTTCAGCTTCTTGCCCCTAGAAATACCATCGGTGATATTCACCACCATCGACGTCTTTGGCAACACGTTAGAATTAAAAAACGATGGTACAACACAGTATTACTCCAAATCTCATGGAAGGCAAGGTAGGATACTAAAAATAAAACGATAGAGGAATTTTTATTGTGCAATGTTAACAATACAATTCTGTCATGGTATTCGAATTTAGAAAATAGAGAAGAAAATGAGGAAGAGCAGGATAACACGGAGGAGAAATGCAGCCATGAAAGACTTTGCTTCGAGGGCAATAATCCCGATTATCGAATATTTTCCATTAATAGAAATCTCACGGCTTACGAGTACATCCATCGATTTACGAGGAATCAAGTGGAAATGCTGGCGGCATTTGATAATAAGACGAGCATAATATTGTGCCCGCACTCGTATCGGCCTGCGCTCCAACGATTGATTATTTATCAGCCAGTGAGCGCTGTGTCACGATTAAAGGACATCCTATCATTTCCGGTTTGTCAATAATGTATAATTCTGATTCCATTTCGTTGTTCCTTTAAAATTTGCATCTGATTAAGACGTGGGAAACGCGTATTTTATTAAATATCTTCATTCTTCTTTTGGCGATTGTCAGGATTTCCAAGTGAAGCCAACGAATCTCGACAGAAAGGATTCGTTAAGGAGCACCTATTCGATTCCTTACGACTGGCCGTTTCCGTTCGGTAGAAAAGGCGATGGCATTTGGCCCAACACCAATGATCTTCCCTTAATGACCGATGTCGAGGTCCAGCCCGAATTATTGAGAGTTCGTATCCTGCGTGGCTTCAAGGAGCCCGATGGCAACGCCGTGATCGATCTCCAAAGAGCACTCGGACGTTACTGGATGTCCGTTAGTGAATCAAAGTCCTTTTTTTTACCAAAGCTACTACCAATTACAACGATGCCCGGATGTATGGCACACTTACGTCCCAAACGCGCGCCATACATCCGAGCGTCGCTGTAAATTCTCGCGTCCCAGATCCTCTGCGTAAAATTATTATGCATATGCTTCCGTTGGACAAATTCTAATGAAAAATGCCAAATTTCCAGATCGTCCGAGGGCTGTCCAAGGAGGCAGCTAACAAAGAAACCGAGACTCTCCGAAAGGGAAGCGGGGAGACGGCTTTCGATCAACTGGAGCAGAAATTATACAAGCTTTCCCTGGGCATCGAAAGGACGATCGACGTCGAGTCGTACGAGACCGGCTTGGCGAAACCGTGGAACGTAACAAAGCCGAGGGCTCGGCGAAGATCCGGGAAACTCGACGAGTTCCTGGAGCACAATGCCGTGAAGCAGCAACAGCTGCAATGGTACAAACGTTGCACGAAGGAAAAGTTCATTCTCCCCTACTTTCAGAACATCACTGGAATCTGTTTCCTCTGGGTAATGGATTGCTTCACGAACGCTATGAACATATCGATTGTGAAACCGCGCTGCGCTGAAAGCCCGCTCTCCTGCTCCTCGTCGTGCCTGCGACGATTCTTCCCTGAGGATTACAAAAAGCGCACCAGCCAGGACATTGATCCTCCAGATAAAATTTTAAAGGGTCAGTAAGTTTGGGGTGAATTTCGTTCAGTGAAAAGTTTGTTACTCTTTTTTATTAAAGACTTTCATTCTCTTTTCATGTTAGCTTTAGCGCGTTTTGGGGTAAAGTTACAATCGATCTGAACAGGTTCCCCGTAAATCATAAATTAAAAGTTTTGCATGGAACAAACATTTTGCTTCCTTCGTCAATTCTTTTGTTATCGAACATATTAATCTCCCACTCGTATCAACTTTGAAGGAGCAGTTTATTAAACATATGAAAAATAGCCCTAGAAATGCGCAACCGAGGCATATCTATAGTAATTTTATGGAAAGTGTGAATTTACAGCGGTGCCCGGATGTATGGCGTTCTCCGATTCCCCAAGCGTGCGCCATACATCCGGGTACCACTGTAATTGATGGTAAGTGAAGTAAAAAGGACTTTAGTTCATCAACGGACATCCCGCAGCATCCGAGTGCTCTTATTAATTGTATGTTTATTACTAATTGTTAGTTCTGATGTTAGGTATTAAACTCTTGGAAACTCGCGTCACCCCAGCCGCCCATATCCAGTTACGTTAATCGCCAGGCTTTACATCATCGAACGTTCTCGCGTTTATTGTCCAATAAGCGACGGGTTTGATGTCGGCGCATCGATGCCAATCGAACACGCGTTTAATATAAGCAGTCGCACGCCTGGACAGGGGATAGGGGTGAGGCGGTGCCGTCGTGCGAGGCACCAGGCTAGCATTTTCGTCTCGCATGCACGTTTTTAGCAGCTGGTGATTTCGGAACGCGTGGCTGGAATACCGTGGGGTGGCGGCGGGTGGTCTGGCGTCGTAAAGGGGTAACAGCCGTCACGCAGTGCCATATGCCTGGGACGTTCCTCGCGAAAATAGGGAAGACTCGTAAAGGTATGGCGCACGTTTTTACACTTACTTCCGTGTTCCTCTTCCCGGTTTCCGTTATCATTTATCATCCCTTCCAATGGCTGCACAGCGGGCCGCGAATTGTTGAATTACCCCAAAGAATATAAAGAACTATATTTTCGTATCTGTGCGATCGAGAAACAGTTGTCCGTTGTCTTTTTTTACGACAAAAATATTTTACATCTGATTCTTACCGAACCTTTCTCCCGCATGATAGTTATAAATATTTCCGCGCAGGATAATGCTTCGTCGAGAATACTTCAAGTAGCCTTCACATGGCAGCCGGAGCCTCGCGAAAACGTTCGGGGATCCAGTTCCCATTTCCGGCTGTCCCCAGCTGTCCCGAAGGATTCACGTATCCTTGATCTATATCATTTTTCTTCCCGATCAAACAAACCTCCAGCTCCTTGCGATTTCTAAATATTTCTTCAAAGCGCAAGATTTCCGCGTAGCAGAATTTTTAGTTAAATTCTGAGGGGGCTGTTGTTTAACGAAAGACGTTTGTGGGGCGAAATTTCGAATGAAACAATGGAATGTTTGTTATCGTTCAGATAGAAGCTACTTGTCTGGACGGCAAAAATATTGCCGTGCATTTTCGTGGAAATCCTTACTGTGCCATTTCGCGTTTTATTCGAGAGCGGTGCACGCCGACGTTTGCCTATCACGTTATTGGACAAAAGTAGCGGCAAGCGTTCGAGACGGAACGCGAGGCGATCTGATTTATCAGTCGGCGCGGATTTTTCGCTACAGAGGTAGAAACTACGGGACGGGCCATTTCTCTCGGGCTGCAGCTGGATAACGTGAAACTGTTCCACCGGCGTCATCCCCTTCCCACCCCCTTGTCCACCCTCGTTCGATGTTGTTCTTTCGGGCGCTATCAGGGAAATATATGAACTCTATACACCGGTACAGCCCACCGATGGTCGAATATGTCCGGCCGCCACTTCTGGGACGGCCAAAGACAGTTTAACTTATTATTATGGAAGATATCGATAGTGCGAATTCTTCTCAGAAGGAATTCGATTGTTGAAAAAACAGAAACGCCTGCAATTTAGTGGTAAATTTTTCAGGTGTACATTTTGCATATTTGTAGAATCATGGGAGATGAAAATGAAATTCTAGTTAAGTTCAAACGAATGAAAATAGATTTTAATTGATAATTTGTGTGATTGTTTTTTAAATAGATCTGCAGATTCTTGGACATTTTAGTTCCAACTAGGAATTCACCTTTGGCACTAGGAAAATTCAGAGAGTGCAGCATTTAGTGTAAAACATTAAAAATTAATTCTTTCATTCAAGCATTGACTTGTACTACTGAATCGTTCACAAAAAGCAGTTTAAACCACTTTGCCCTGTTAGTAAAAGAGTTAAGATTACCCATACCTGTTTTCTCTAATGAAAAATGGCACATTAACTGTCGTATTATGTTGTTAGTTACATAGTATTTCGGTATGTGCACTTAAGCATTGACTTAGAGTACTGAATCTTTCACAAAAACCAGTTTAAACCACTTTGCCTTGCAATTAAAGGAACGTAGACTACCCCTACCTATTTTCTCTAATAAAAAATGGCAGATTGATTGTCGTATTATGTTGTTAGTTACGCAGTATTTCGGTATGTGCACTTAAGCATTGATTTATACTACTGAATCTTTCACAAAAACCAGTTTAAACCACTTTGCCTTGCAATTAAAAGAACGTGGAATACCCCTACCTATTTTCTCTAATAAAAAATGGCAGATTGACTGTCGTATTATGTTGTTAGTTACGTAGTACTTCGATATGTGCCCTTGAGCATTGACTTATACTACTGAATCATTCACAAAAACCAGTTTCAACCACTTTGCCTTGCAATTAAAAGAACGTGGCCTACCCCTACCTATTTTCTCTAATGAAAAATGACAGATTGACTGTCGTATTACGTTGTTAGTTACGTAGTACTTCGATATGTGCCCTTGAGCATTGACTTATACTACTGAATCATTCACAAAAAGCAGTTTCAACCACTTTGCCTTGCAATTAAAAGAACGTGGAGTACCCCTACCTATTTTCTCTAATGAAAAATGACAGATTGACTGTCGTATTAAGTTGTTAGTTACGTAGTACTTCGATATGTGCCCTTGAGCATTGACTTATACTACTGAATCATTCACAAAAAGCAGTTCAAACCACTTTACCTTGTTAGTGAAAGAGTCAGGACTACCCCTACCGATTTTCTCTAATGAAAAATGGGGGACTGACTGTCGTGCTGCGTAGTTATTTAAGGAGGAATCTGTTTCAACCCCCCCGATTCTAATTCTCAGAGCGATAAGGGTAGTGCTGAACCCTGTATACTACAGTTTAGGCTAGAATTCCTCGCACAGTGCGGCGTTCCGTGTCAGATTCATTTCGGAACAGTAGGCAAGGTGTGTTTAGTTAATTCAAGCGTGGCTCCTGCACGCGCAATGCGCTCGCGATATTACCACGTACACGCAATTGTAATTTCCAATGGTGTACGCACGCCGATAAACAGGATAGATTCGTCGCAAAATAGACTGGGAATAGTGGAATTCTTATTGTTCACTTATAATCAACGAAGTATTCATTCTTCGATTGCTTCGAATTATGGAGATGCCTATTTTAAACGTACAATGATAAATGAATAATTATCTCAAGTCATTTAAATATTAAACATTAATATATTAGTTCCATCGTTTTAATACCGTTATTTTTGCATTAATAATGCATAATCATTTCGATATTATTACTTTGCTTTTATTCACACAAAATACCAACATTTCCCTCGGCTACTACCATTTTATAATAATATCTATTTAGCCCGGCGCGAGGGCGAGAGCTGTACTTTAAAATCAACCAAATATAGTTTGCCATTAAACATTAAACACAACATTCACTACGACCTCGAAAATATTTATCTCCATTCTTCTTCCATCATCTCTTCAAACTTTTACCCTGTTTACTCGAGTCTCCGGGCACCCCAATATTCCCTTCCCTCCCCCGTGATCTCGACACGCGATGTTGACCGTGTTTTGCTCCGTTCGCGAGTTACGCGCCTACAGACGAAAAACCGCGTTCTTTATGGCCGGGCTAAACGTTTCGCGCAAGTGCCCCCACGGAAACGGTCGTGCGAGGATAACCGGGAAGCGAAATCTTGCCCGTTCGTTCTTTCGTATGGTCTCCGTGGTTCTCTCACCGATTTGCATACGCCGTAATTTAGAATAAGCTTTCACCTGCTATCTCCCCCGCGCGTAAAGCTTTCGATACTATCACTCGAGATAGACGGACCGAGAAACAAAAAAGCAAAGAGAAATGCAGCATTCGAGGGAAATGAAGAATCCAATCAAATGCTGAGCGTATGGTTAAATAAAATAACATTCCTCGACAAAGGAAGCAAAAGATCAGCAGAACGCTAAGTATATCTCTGTTTAATAACATTTACTATAAAAAAAAAACTATACGAATCGGACGAATCGATTGTTCCAAGAAATTCGTAAGTTTTTCAAATCCCGAGCGAAGAAGCTTCGCCGAAATTCGCTGAGCCGCGAGAAATCAAAGTCCGCCGCCCGATCTTCGATCCTTCACGATCGGCCCCGGGATTGCCAACGCGGCCGAAACGAGGAACAATATAATTTCGTATGGGACTCACGTCGAGGGGCGGCGGGGCGGATAACCGCGGAGCGTAATAAAAATGATCGCCGATAAGCGTTCAGAAGCAGAATGTTCGACCGGTCGCTGATGCGCGATAAGGGTGTATCGGGCGCAGGGAAAGGGATGATAACAACTAATACAGTCTATTACACAAGGGAATCCAGGGTTTAATAAAGAAATTATTCGTATTCGGTAAAGCATATGCAACGGGTTTTATCATGCAGAATGAGAAAGGGGGGTGGGAAGGAAGAGAGGCGGAGGGGGATGTTGACACAGATCTAGAACAGGGGTTGGAGTTTTCAATATGCTTATACAGGCAGATATTTTCACTCTTCGCTGCAGCTGCGTCCTAAAAATTTGATAAGTGGCATATGGAAACTGGTATTTTCGTTGTTTATCCGATTGATTGACGTTGGCAGCTTTGGTCTTCTGCATTTCTCTTTTATTTAGATGGTTTAATGTAAATCGTTTAAACTAAAACGATTCTTTCTGCGTGCAATAACGTTGCTGCGACAAATGTGCAATTGTAGGAGAATAGAAGAATTATTCAATTGTCGAATATTCAATCATCAACTGTTCAGTCATCGAGTATTCAATTATCAATTACTCGATTACCGAGTATTCAGTTGGCGGATATTCAATCATCAACTGTTCAATCAACGAGTATTCCAGTTATCAATTATTCAACCCTCGATCATTCAATCGTTTAATGTAGTCACACATTTGACGGAATAATCTTTAGGCATCCAGATGCAAACAACACAACTGTGATATTTCCCAACAATTCGGACGACACGATAAAAATGTTGAATCGCGAACAACTGAATCGGGAACATTACCCGCGAAGCAAATAGTTCAGATTATTGTGCAATATCGAACGGTTCTGTGTGCGCCGAGTATTTGCCTGGATCGAGGAAGAAAACAGAACGCTCCGCGCAAGCATTTTCCGGGCCGCTCGTATTCTGACGTTGGAATCGGAATAGACGTTTAAACAACGCGAACAAACATGTATTATTGTTTGTCCTTAGTATACAACTGGTAGCTAATACAATGCAGCCTAACGCGGGAAGTATAGCGAAACTGTGAAGTTCGATAAAACTGTTCCGGTAATTTTCCAAATATCGAAAAGCTGCAGGAAAGCATTTACTGAAGCGCTCGCTTTTCGCTGACACCTGTCAGTCGATCATTTGCTTTCACAGTAGCTTCATGAAGTTCTGTATCGCGTGGAGCTGCACGTGGATATTCAGACTTCACCCCTTTCACGTTTAATGCAGTGCTGTATTCAGGAATCTTCTGATTGCTTCCCAAGATCGTATATCTCTCGTACTAGATATAAAAAGCTCGACACCGCATTCAGAATTATTTGCATGTTGTAGAAAAATAGTCTTTCATTGTGACTGATCTTAAGCAAGTAAAAGAGAAGTTCATAAATGGCATTTTTCACTTTAAATAATAAAGTTAATGAAAATTTCATTTGCATTCGATTGCAGTGTTTCCATTTAACATAATTGTTTCGTTCTAGTACGTTTTAGGGGATTTTTCGCGAATGTTTCCATCAAGCAACCCCCCCTCGAACGTTTCCGTCGATCAGTTTCATCCGTGGATCGAAACGTATCCGTGGACGGGAGTCGACTGTCCCCGACGCTTCTCCCCGAGTTCGGCCTCTTTCACCCCGTCGCGCGTGGAATTAGAACGCGAAACGTAATTTCGAGGGAAATCGGGCAACCCGTTTATCGATCGACTTCGACGTGACTCGCGGAACCCGGCAACCGCTCTCCGGCTACCATCCTTGTTCATCCCTTCGCCGCCTTTCACCCGTTTCTTCTGCTTCCCAGCTATTTCGTTCCACTTCCGCTATACACCTTTCGCCCTATTCTCCGCGTAACGTTATAACCACCGTGCCCTTCGTTACTTCAATGCGGGAGCCTGATTAATTAGGGAACTTTGCTCGAATTACACGCCTCGACCCTCGATTCCAGCGGTCCACGCTGGCAGCCTCGAAAATGCGAGGAGCGTTTCGACTGTACGGACGGAAGTGGCCCGGGTTGCATCGGGATAAGGGTGGAACGCCGGCCGGGAAGAATTAAGGAGGACTGGCTCGGTAGATCTAAAAGGGATTCAATGGTTTCACGCTTTGAGGATCTGGCGCAGTCCTCGGGTCTACTTTCCACTTTGGCAGATGCCCTCCCGGAGGAACGTGATGATCGTTCTCCATCTGGCCTGGCATGTTTAACTGCGTCGAGGGAATCAGGTCGATGTGTTGGAGGGACGAATTCTTTGATGAGAGGCTGACCAGTAATGATTCCGGTCGGTTGTGGGATTGAATCAGTAAGGTGATGTAGTAATAGTCCCCGTAGTCCTTATTGGTCATGTAGTAATAATCCAGCGTTTGCCGCTGCAGGGAGCCACGGGTAGAGTGTCGTCCAGATACTCTTGCTAGTGGTTCTACTAATATAACCTGCCATCACTATCCCAGTGTCTAAGGCATGAGTCTGCTGAGTAGCCTTAGTGGTCAGTCCCTCTATAACAGGTCCTTCGATGCTAATCTAACCTGCTATCATTATCCAAGTGTCTAACACAGGAGTCTGCCAAGTAGCCTTATTGGTCAGTCCCTCTATAACAGGTCCTTCGATGCTAATCCAACCTGCCATCGTTATCCAAGTGTCTAAGACAGGGGTCTGCTAGGTAGCCTTATTGGTCAGGTCCTACGCAACAGATCCCCCAATGCTAACGTACTCTCCCATCAGTATCCCATTGTCTAAGTCATGAGTCTGCCAAGTAGCCTTAGTGGTCAGTCCCTCTATAACAGGTCCTTCGATGCTAATCTAACCTGCCATCATTATCCAACTGTCTAAGGCATGAGTCTGCCAAGTAGCCTTAGTGGTCAGTTTCTCTATAACAGGTCCTTCGATGCTAATCCAACCTGCCATCATTATCCAAGTGTCTAAGACAGGGGTCTGCTAGGTAGCCTTATTGGTCAGGTCCTACGCAACAGATCCCCCAATGCTAACGTACTCTCCCATCAGTATCCCAGTGTCTAAGGCATGAGTCTGCCAAGTAGCCTTATTGGTTAGTCCCTATATTACAGATCCTTCGATGCTGATCCACCCTGCCATCATTACCCAAGTGTCTAAGACAGGAGTGTGCTAGCTAACCTTCGGGGCGCAATCTTCTCTATCTTTTCCCGCTCCCAATCCCTTCACAACCTAATCGCTTCAATAATAGGCTGTTTAATTTTGTGTTCCATATCAATGACGAAAATCGCGTATCTGCACATTATGCAATGTATCCTTGTGCATCCCTATCCTAATGGATTTTAATCTTTCCATCGCATGAGCGCTTGGAAACCTGTCCAGGCCATGACAACGAGGCCGAACTCCAAATTACCGGCCAGCGACGAGTCTGAGCGGCCAAGGTAAGTCTGAAAACACCAGTTTCAAATGGAACGTCGCGGGAATTCGAATACAACCGAAAGAGTTGCCGGTTTCGCGCGCTCGTAGATACGCGAAATGACATACCCATTAGCCGCGCCGGCCTCTTGTGTGTCCCCTGAGGCTGCGTCGATATCTCCGCATGTTGCTTCGTGCTCGGAAGGCCTACGCTCTCGATATCTCGTTGCCGATATCGTGTTCTAGTAACAGAGCCTGCTTCCTTCGTCCCCCTGGCGACTCCCTATCAATTCCGCTTTCTCGTGGTCTCATTTTCTTTCCCTCGCTGCTTTCCATCGGATACGATCGCGCTCTTTTTTTCCACCCCGTGGATCACTTGGGATTCAGCCGCCCCGATCGTGACTCGACGCACGAACGCCATTGTTGCTAGCGATTTTAACGAAGAGGCATATTAATTTAGATGCGATTTTCGTCTCCCGTTGAAAGAGGGATTGATTAGTGATGATTAGTGATAAATTAGTGAGGGTTAGCGATTGTTAGCGATGGTTAGCGATGATTAGTGTTGAATTTGAATAGAGTTGATTGGCAAATTTAGGTGACCCTCTTTCCTTTCCTTTGCCCTGCTTCATCTTCCTCGTTTCTTTCGATCAAGGTTTATTAAAACAGTGTTAAACACCCGAACAGAAGTTTATAATCGGTTATTCTCTCTGTCTATCTCTTTTGCGCTGCGCGTAAATATTTCCCACAGCTTTTACATAACTCAGTCGCGATTCCGTGTCGATTTTAGACCTACTCGTTTTCAACAGCGAATAACCCGAAATTTCGCTCGGCCGAACACTCGATGCGCCGCCAATTTGGGGGGGAAATGCTGAACTTCTGTCCGATAACCAACTATTCACGTCCTCAATGTAATTTTATAGCTTTATCCAGCGCTGCTATCGCCCGCATCGGCGAACAGTTCGATGAAATATTATTACTTATCAACTCCGCTACCAATGTTTGTGTATGCGTCCAGCATCGGCACCAGCTACGTACGTTCGATTTAAACGAGTTTCCCCCCCCCCCCCCCCCCCCTCCGCGTCGAACAGCGTACCGCGACCGTCCAATTTCGTTCTGATGAATCGGGCGAGCATATCCGGCTGTCCATTGATTGAATATCGGAGATTTTATTAGAGCAATCACGATCTTTAGGAGACCCGGAACAGTTGAAACGGGGAGAAATGGTACGAAACACGATGAGCTTGGTCCGCGAATGAATTTCGGGAGGCCCTGAGAGATATCGCCTGGCATTATTCACCTCGTAGTTTCTTATTATGTCGAGGCCGTTTTTCAAGAATGCACAGATCTTCCTCCTTCCGGAATTTCTTGCCCCCCTCTACCACCACCCTTTTAATCCACTCTGTTCAAGGAGCATTCAACTTCCCGGTGGAAATTCATTTGCCGCTTCAAATGGCAAACACGCGACCACAACTGCTATTCAAACTTGCAATTTGTTTAGTTAAAAGTCTCGCGTTATATTATAAATTACTTCTTTTGTGAATTTCGGGCACACATAAATTGGGCCCCGTTGAAAAATATTTCTGCACCATTTTCTATCTATCGCTAACACTCAGACTTTTCCAAAAAGCAAGAAGAACGTTTAACGCAGTCAGCTCCACCCTTTTCGCGCATTATTTAGTATCAGAAACGCGGAGAGCGATGAATCGCTCGGAATCGCGAATTAATCAAACCTTCTCTCTTCATAATTGTCTAATAATTTCTCTTTGCGAAAATCCGAATTCCCGTCGAAATCGGCAAGCAGATGGAACCCTTTTGCAAATTGAACAAAAAATGCAAGTTCGCCGGCCAACAAATGTATCGATACAGATTATCAAAGTTCGGTCGGCCCGCGTTGTTTCTCCTTGTATCATTGTTTTCCCATTCCCCGGCTCGTTGGCCGGGTTCCTGCTCGCTCTTTCCATCGACGAGCCGGGTGTAAAATGGCCGGGTAAATATTCGCGGGATGAGGAACGAAGGTTCACCGTCCCCTTCCCGAAGCGACAACAGAGTCTGGCTGTTGTCCAGAGTTCGAAGATCCGGCCGCATTGATTTTGTTAAAAACACCACAAATTGTTCTCCCTCTGTCTGGGCGACGTACAACTGGGTCAACTGCCTGGCTAAATCGTTCTTTATACGGGGACGCGTTAGCTTGTAAGCTGGACCAAAGTACGTGCGGGGGGAGGCTCATTTGAAAACGGGAGAAATTGGAAAGGAAATTGTTCGGAGAGAAACGATTATTGGATTTTAATCGGAGAATTATTTCGATGGTCAGATCGTTCATTAGTGCAATGTTTGATCATTTTCTACAGGCCCTACCCTGAATAGGGGAAGTTTAAATGACGTATAGTCCTTCAAAAGTCGAAGCATAGAAGTTTTTACTGCCATGCAAATAATTATTTTAATTCAATTTTTCATCCCTCCGTCGAAGAATCACGAGCTGGTCGAGCGTTTCGACGGAGCGTCGATTGGATTACCGCTAGATTTGACGCGCGGCGACGTTGAATAACGCTGAATGTTGTCACGGAAATAAACGGAGCGCGATCGAGAGTGATCGCATCCCCATGCGTTTTAATTCAGTGTCGAGAGTATTAAGCTCCCTTTCAATGGTACGTCCATCCTGGATTTGCTAGGGGAAATGTGTGGCGAGTGGTGATACAGCCCGCCAACGCATCGACGAACGGATAATGAAGTTGTTGCGTCGGAAAAATTAATGGGGCTGAGATCGATGATTTAAGAAATCTTCCTGGTGAAATTCTTGGCCGCAATTATTACTAAATTAGTGGTTTGATTAAAGTAGATTGTACGAGGGATGCGGAGTTATTGCAAGAAGGGTTTTATGAAGGAAAGGTAAGAATCTTTTTGGTGGATTATTTTTTAGGGGTAGTTTCTTCCCCCAAACGGGTGGTTTTCCGTGCTAGAGTAGTAGTCTATTGTAACGGAAGTCGATAAGTGGAGGAAGTATGATATGGTGATACTGCATGATGGTAACTGTGTGCTTATCGACAGAGGGTTGCTGGACTTTGGGAGTCGCAGCTGAAGGGTAGTTTTACTAAGGGCAGCTACTTCCAGTAGGTAAAGGAGAGGCTGTCTATATGGTTTTCAGTAGGAGAGTAACAGTTTATTGCAAGAGAAGTTGTAAAGTGGAAGTTTTATGTGATGATACTGCATGATGGTAACTATATGGTTATCGACAGAGGGTTGCTGGAGCATTGACTTTGAGAGTACCAGCTGAAGGGTAGTTACCTCCAACAGAGAAGCAGTTACTTCCAATAGGCAAAGCAGATGCTGTCTATTAAACAAATTCTACGTAGTTCTTGGTAAAAGATCTTCCGTTTCATTTCTACAATGTTTGCGGATGCTTTAACAGAGTCGCGTCTGATATATCCTCAATTATACTACTGATCGCCTAATTTGAATCTGTACTACTGATTGGGTAAAGGAGAAAGTGGTGGTAGGGAAATATCGAAGTAATTAAATAATTACATTTGTGATTCTGGAGTAGACAATCTTTATTTCACACTATTATACATAAACTATTTAGGTAATATAATTAATAGATTATATGACGTAGGTCACAAATATACAAAGAACTATATAAAGAACAATAAAGATGTAATATTATTTAAGTCACAAATGATTGGTGGTGTCTCATAAATGGTTACACATTGTTTTATTTTAAATAATGTACTTTTTGTCTGCGCAGGTTTCCTGTTCAAGGAATGGACACCAGATCTTGCATCTCACCCAGAGGAACAGGAGGAAGATCGAATTTATCTTCAGCAAAGTATATTAAACATTATCTACGTACACTATATTAACAACTATTAAATTAAACTATATATAATTATATAATTGTAAAATAGATTGTATTTTAATTTATCTTAATAACTTACAAATAGCAATTAGTTCACAACACATTTTTCTAACTTTCATACTTAAATCTAAGTTGTTATTTCAACATTGTAACTATAAAATAGATTGCAATTAGATTTATTCTAATAGTTTACAAGCAGCTATTAGTTCGTAACACACTTTCGCAACTTGCATACTTCAATCTGTGTTATTATTTCAACTCGTAATATTACTTCTTCTTTAAATCAATTTAATAATTCAATATTTATGCATAATCTTGAACTACAAAATATATTGCAATTAGATTTATCCTTATAACTTGCAAATAGCAATTATTAACTGATTGCTATTAGTTCATAATCGCTATTATAAATCAAAACACATTCTTCTTACTTGCATACTTCAATCTATGCTATTATTTCAACTCGTAATATTAATTCTTCTTTAAATCAATTTAATAATTTAACAATTATGCACAATTTTAAACTACAAAATATATTGCAATTAGATTTATCCTTATAACTTACAAACAGCAATTAGTTCATAACAAATTTTTCTAACTTCCATACTTACATCTAAGTTGTTATTTCAACATTGTAACTATAAAATAGATTGCAATTAGATTCATTCTAATAGTTTACAAGCAGTTATTAGTTCGTAACACACTTTTGCAACTTGCATACTTCAATCTGTGTTATTATTTCAACTCGAAATATTAATTCTTCTTTAAATCAATTTAATAATTCAATAATTATGCATAATTTTGAACTATAAAGTATATTGTAATTATATTTATGCTTATAACATACAAATAGCAATTATTAACTGATTGCTATTAGTTCATAATTGCCATTATAAATCAAAACACGTTTCTCTTACTTGCATACTTAATTCAATTTAATAATTTCATAATTATGCATAATCTTAAAGTACAAAATACATTGCAATTAGATTTATCCGAATAATTTACAAATAGCAATTCGTTCATAGCACATTTTTCTAACTCACGTGCATAAATTTGCTATTATTTCCACATTGTAACTATAAAATAGATTGCAATTAGATTAAACCCAATAACTTACAAATAGTAATTAGTTCATAACACATTGTTGCAACTTACGTACTTCTAAATCTAAGTTACTACCTCGACGTTGTAATTTTAATTGTTATTTAATTATAAACTGTATCGTAAATGAATTTATAAGAATAGTTCATAACTAATAGCAATTAAGTTTAAATATCATAATTGTTGCAATTTGTATGCTGTTCAAAATATTTCAATAAATCTCTGCAAAAGGGAACTCGACTGTTTATTATTTTCTCAACGCCTGTCCAATCCTTAGAACAAAAACCTACTCTGCATCCTTATCGTCGAAATCATTGCAAGAATCGAGTTTCATTTTCCAAAATCTGCGTTCTGAGAAATTCTTGAAAATGTCGTCACGTTCCAGGAATTCGTGAAATCGAAGACCTCCTTGCCTATCATATTCTCCTGATACAAATCGACGATTTCGGGCAAAGGGAATTCCGTACGGTCCAGTTTTCGGGAAATTCTTGGAAATGACGTCACGTTCCAGGAATTCGCGAAATCGAAGACCTCCTTGCCTATCATATTCTCCTGATACAAAGTGACGATTTCGGGCAAAGGGAATTCCGTGCGGTCCAGTTTTCGAGAAATTCTTGGAAATTACGTCACGTTCCAGGAATTCGCGAAATCGAAGACCTCCTTGCCTATCATGTTCTCCTGATACAAAGTGACGATTTCGGGCAAAGGGAATTCCGTGCGGTCCAGTTTTCGAGAAATTCTTGGAAATGACGTCACAATTCCAGGAATCGCAAAACAATATAGTAAAATGGTGTTTTCCCAAAATTTAGCTCGATCTTGCGACGCAGCGAAGTTACAAAACGAAAATTTCGGGAACGCAGTTAGCAATGATGTTAGAGAAACGTGATTTTATAAAACGCAGGGTCTCTTTCAACGCTTGCTTACATACTTACCTGTATACTTACCTTATGTAACTTAAGTCTCGTGCGTTCTTGTACGTTAAAGTGCTTTGTAATGCTTAAGGAATTGGGATTGGGTTTGCGAGGAATAAGCAGGTGGTAAAGAAATTAATGAGCCAAGTTTCGTCTATTGAAGATTTATTTAATATATTTCGATACGTAAAAATTACAGAAGTGATAACACAACTTAAACACTATTACTTATAAGCAGTGCACATAAATTGAATAGTATAATAATTAATATAATATAATTAATATGACATAATAGAAAATAAGAAGTAATAATGGTATAATAATGATATACAAATTAGATTAAATGATTCCGCTATGGTGAAAATATAAAAGTAAAAATAAACTGTTGACTATAACTTTCGATATTGATCAGCATTGATAATTATCGATGGTACAAATTGAAGAAACGATGGTGCAACTTAAATGCTGTCACTTGCAAACTGTGTAAATAAACTGAATGAAAAGATAATTAATATAATAGAATGAAAAGTGGTGTAATAACGGTATATCAACTAAATCGAATGATTCCTCTCTAATTAAATATAATAGCGAAGACGAACCATTGACCACAGTCCTCGATAACGATCATCATCGATAATTATCCACGGTACAAATTACAGAATTAGTAATATCATAACTTAAATGCTGTCTAATCGATCGCGATTGAAATAACTTTAAAGCAGCTCCGTTATTCTATAAGAATGTTGATCAAAAGCGAGCTGAAGAAAGTCCAAACGAGCTCGTCAACAAACAAATCGATTTACAACATACTCCTCTTCTTTCCACAGGAAAAATACACTGGACAAATCATTGGTAATATTACAGATAAAATTATTGGAGCCGAGTCCGTCTGTCCGTTTTTGCCTTCCATCGTCGAGCTCCAAGTTCCGCGGGATGCAATTGGCGTTTCGATAAAAGGGAAACGATGACCAGGCCTCGTCGACTTTCGCAGGCCGATGGAAAGCCACCTATAAAATTTCAATTGTCTTCGTTAATGGCATAGGAACAGCAATATAGACACCGGATGAGCGGTAAAGAATATTTCGACAACGATAGCTCAAGAGTTTCCTCGATTTTTAGCCACTCTATGTTTCTGCCGATTTCAACGACTCGAGTTATTTTATAAATATCTTTAATACCAATTCGGAGACCGTGAAGCGGACAATGTTGCAACGATTCGAGAATCGCGAAACGACAGTTTGTGTAAAGCAAAGAATTGTTAGAATAATTATTAGCCACGATGTATCGCTTTTGCATTGGCAATAATCGATGCGAATAGAGGGAAATTACAAGAATTTCCCTATCGTAATAATTGTAGCACAAGAGTTTGTTTGCAAGCCACCGATTCGTATTAGTTTATAAATATCTTCACGTACTATGAATTCATAGGTAATAAGGCGCTACGAGTTTCGGAAAAGTACAAATTTCAGATTCGCGAGGCGATAGTCTGTTGCAACGAGTAATTGTTTACTGTTTAATTGTACGTCGCGCAGAGGTATATACGCTTTCGCATCAACAACGATCGATGCGAATTGGATAAACTTGTCGGACGCAAATGATGGTGATTGTACGATTGTAATAATTTCATGAAGCCGCTGGAGACACGCGTATATCATCGGACCTGTTATCAACATTTCTCTCCCTCGTTTATTCCGGGGTGACCGCTGCGGGCAGAAGTGCTCCGCGGACGAAAATGGTTTTTGGACATCATAAAAATAGTTGTGAAGCACACGTACCGCACATTCGTCTCGCGGAATTGCCACCATTTGCTAATACATCAAACGTATTTCCTCTGGCGAGCGTGATATAGTGAGATTCAGATGGGTTCCGTCGGCGTTACTTAAGAGCTATGAGCCAATTTGGCATTTAAAAGAGACAACTGATTACTGCTGATAATATTGGGAATGTGACAGAAAATGAAGGAGACATTTGGTTCTGTCGTTATTCGGTGTTGAAAACAGAACTTCGTTATAATCGAGGGCAAAAATCATAATTTTGTCATAATATAGTGCAAAAATCATAATTTTGTCATAATATAGTGCAAAAATCATAATTTTGTCATAATATAGTGCAAAAACCATAACTGCAAGGCTAATCATTGATTGGAAGACAGCTTAGCATTATTTGAAGGTAACAAAAATGATTTCAATTTACCAAGTTGTATGAAGAAATGATTTCTGAGTTAAGAAATGTTTATCAAGCTCGTAAACATTATTTTAGTCCATCGAAAATGAAAAATGTCAAAATCCGAAACAGAAAAGAACAGAAATTGTAAAAGAAACATTTTATTTTGTGTAAAAACCATAATTTTGCCACTATTTAATGCAGAAACCATAATTGCAAGACTAATGATTGATTGCAAGACAGTTTACCATAATTTAAAGAAAATACAAATGATTTAGATTCACCAAATTGTACGAAGAAATTGTTTCTGAACCAAGAAATGTTTATCGAGCTCCTAAACATTATTTTAGTCCATGGAAAATGAAAAATGTCAAAATCCGAAACAGAAAAGAACAGAAATTGTAAAAGAAAACATTTTATTTTGTGTGAAAACCATAATTTTGCCACTATTTAATGCAGAAACCATAATTGCAAGACTAATGATTGATTGCAAGACAGTTTACCATAATTTAAAGAAAATACAAATGATTTAGATTCACCAAATTGTACGAAGAAATTGTTTCTGAACCAAGAAATGTTTATCGAGCTCCTAAACATTATTTTAATCCATCGAAAATGAAAAATGTCAAACTCCATAATAGAACAGAATCGAAATTGAAAAAGAAACCTTTGATTTTATTACAGTTTTGTGTAAAAAGCATAATTGCAAGACTAACCATTGATTGAAAGATAGTTTACCATAATTTAAAGAAAACACTTTCCCAAATTCTGTGAAGAAACCATTTCTGAATGAAGAAATGTTTATCAAGCTCGTAAACGTCATTTTAATCCATCGAAAATGAAAAATGCAAACACCATGATTGCAACACTAATGATTGATTCGAAATACAGCTTAGCATTATTTAAAGAAACCCGCAGATGGTTTTCCCTGGCAAAACTCTCTCCTACATTTCCCGCGGAAGATTCAACGAATTCGTATCGGAATCGACGAAGATTGATCGATGCCCAAGCGTTGTACATACATTGTTATTCGCATCTGATCAGTCCTCCGTTCCTTCCGCAGCCTGGGATAGGTTTTATTGCCGCAGGACGTGCATTCCACGTTAAAACCAAAAGAAGAAAAAACAAAAGCAAGGACAACGTGTACGGTCCTTGGTCGTAAATCTCCAGCGACGCGGCTGCGGCCATCCAATTACAATTCGATGGATTAATCTGACGATCGAGCGCCGCAACAAAAGAGTATTCGATCGCTCCTTTTATTCTCCTTATCCCGTTATTTTCCAAATTGCTACCTTCTAATATTCCCTATTGACGTGTTTCCATGAATCTGATCATTCTTACAACGCCACTAAAGAAAAAATTGCCCTCCCGTTCTCTCCAAGTCTTTGAACTCACCTGAACAGCGTCGGCGACTGTCCCAGGAACAACGATCAATGTTCATCCCAGCCCATAAAGCGTACGCAGGATCCACGCATCCTTCAATGCACCGGGTCGATCCGTGGATTATCGGTAACGAGGTGTCCATCGGTCGCCCCTTGTTATATAACGCAGCGCCGGGTCTGGAATATAAACGAGCAGTTTAAAACGATAATATGATCAATCGAAACTTTCACATGCTTTATTCTTGAAAGGAGAATGGAAGGATTTAACGGGAAGCTCTTTCGCGAAAGCTCTTTGAATCTACGGACAGAGAGACTCCCTCCTTTTCTTATTTATTTCATTGCGAAACATTAGCCCCTGGAGCGAATTTGCTAAATTGCGTTGTTTAAATAACCTGGCGTTTGTTATGTACTTTCAACATCCTTCTGCTTTTGCAATTTCACATTATTTCACCTGATCAATCGTTAAAGATGGATCATTGCAAAGTGTTCAGAGAACGTTTAAACAAGTGGCTTCTTTAATCCGCAGAGAAGTCCTCATTTATTTATCTCATTGGGAACCTTCACTCCCTGGAATGCATTTGTTAATTTGCATTTATCGCTCGACGCTAATCGTGCATTTCGAGTACTTTACCCGAACGATCTGTAAACATTGATTATCACGAAACTGTCGAAGGGAATGTTCGAAAGGAAAGCAACTGGAAGATGTGCATTTTGCGGGGCCAAATTGGAACGTGATGAATAATGTAGCAAATTGAACGCAGCTTTGTTGTTTTATTTATCGTCCCTATCCTTTTCGAGGGATGCGCCACAGCGACAGCAAAGAGATCCTCCATATTGATGCCGCGTTTCGCTGTACCGCGAAAACCCCCTAAGACGTCCGTTCTCCTCCGCTTTCAGCGTGGGTCCATGCCGCGATCCTTGAGCTGGAAATTGCTTAAGTCCCAGGACCAGGAACGCAGCCCGCTATAACTACAGAACGTGCTCGAACTTTTAAAAGGGCCGCGAGAAGCCGCGGCCTCTGACATTTCGTACAGCAGGAAGCTCGATGAACGAGATTCTGGATAATCCTTATGGTCACTGATAATATCCTTAGATGAACGATAATAAACAGTAGAAGTGAAAAAATTAGGGTAGCAATGATATAGCAAGTCGGCGAGTATTAGTTTGTAAAGATAATTGTGGTAAATGGCTTCTGATGGCGTACGTGTTATAAAAGATTCGAAGTAATTTAAATAGAAGAATTGGGATAATAATGGTATACCAAATCAGCAATTGTTCATTTGTGAAAGTAATATACCAACTTAGCAAATATTAGTTTGTAAAAATAATTGTATTAAATGGCTTCTGATGATATTCTAATCATAAAAGATTCTAAATAATTTAAATTGAAAAATTGGGGTAATAATGATATACCAAATCAGCAATTGTTAATTTGTAAAAGTAATATACTAAATCAGCGAATATTAGTTTGTAAAAATAATTGTATTAAATGGCTTCTGATGATTTATTCTAATCATAAAAGATCCTAAATAATTTCAATGGAAAAATTGTGATAATAATAATATACTAAATCAGCGAATATTAGTTTGTAAAAATAATTTTATTAAATGGCTTCTGATGATATTCTAATCATAAAAGATTCTAAATAATTTAAATAGAAGAGTTGGGCTAATAATGGTATACCAAATCAGCAATTGTTAATTTGTAAAAGTAATATACCAAGTCAGCGAATATTAGTTTGTAAAAATAATTGTATTAAATGGCTTCTGATGATTTATTCTAATCATAAAAGATTCTAAATAATTTCAATGGAAGAATTGTGATAATAATAATATACTAAATCAGCGAATATTAGTTTATAAAAATAATTGTATTAAATGGCTTCTGATGACTTATTCTAATCATAAAAGATTCTAAATAATTTAAATTGAAAAATTGGGGTAATAATGATATACCAAATCAGCAATTGTTCATTTGTAAAAGTAATATACCAACTCAGCAAATATTAGTTTGTAAAAATAATTGTTCTAAATGGTTTCTGATGGCATACGTATTATAAAAGATTCGAAATAATTTAAATAGAAGAATTGGAGTAATAATGATATACTAATTCAGCAATTGTTCATTTGTAAAAGTAATATACCAAGTCAGCAAATATTAGTTTGTAAAAATAATTGCACTAAATGTCTTCTGATGATATTCTAATCATAAAAGATTCTAAATAACTTCAATGGGAAAATTAGGCTAATAAAAATGTACCCAGTCAGCAAATATTGATTTGTAAGAATAATATACCAAGGCAGTAAATATTAGTTTGTAAAAATAACATATCGAGCCAGCAAATGCTGGTTTGCAAAAATAATTGCATTAAATGCTCTTTATTCCTCTTAATTGCCGATGCAGCAAGTAAATTCAAAGGCAGGGGATGGGAACAACAAGAAGCTCGAGCTGATTTGCGGGCGACTAAACTATCCCTGCAGCGTGATGACACGCGTTACAATTAATCAAGCAAAAACTGTCAACTGCCATGTCCCACTGTACGCGTCGTCAGTCGGGAGGGAAACTATCGACCGCGAACAATACTTGCTGCAGAGACAAAACCAGATCGTTCTAATAGTAAATCAATTTTATAATTAATAGCGTTCTTTGTTTAAGAAGAGAATTATTGCGGAAAGTGTATTTGAATCCAGTCTTTATTTATAGTTACTAAGGTTTATTATTCGAGTACGATACTGTGTTTTAAACATTTGGCGATTGCACTTTATCCATTTCTCAAACTAAATTACAAAAACAAGAAAAGAAACGAAGAAGGGAATGGATGAAATAAGTAAGGTGTAATAAGTAAACTTAATTAAATACAGATTAAATTAAGCAAGTGGAGAATGAATTATTTTGTATTGTAACTGGAGATAATGTTTCCATGGACTTTTTAGCATCCTTAATGATCAAGGGCTGGTCTGGCAGAAATTTTTGTGGATCGGATTTCAAGTAAATCTTAGCAACACCAAATGCGTAAAGATGAACGAATAATAAATTTAAGAGTTAACTGTTGGACGACACTTGTCGGGCAACGAAGAAATCATGGAGCGGAGAGGATTTCTCTTCCAAAAACGTTTGGGAAAAGAATTAGTGGGTTGTACGTATGGTCAGTGGCAGAGGATTCATGCGCCACGCTATAACTTAGAGCAAAAGGCAGTAGTTAGCAGCAGCAGTATTTCCCTGTCAGTCGCAGCGCCCCATATGGACCCGTGCACCTATCTAGCTGTATGCACCTGTACACTAGCCATAACCATACACGTGCGCCCGCACATGCGTCTTTGTGGCCACGGGAAAAGCTCGCGAATGCGCGTACAGGGTGTCCCGTAACTCGTGGACGAACCGGGTGTGGGAGATACCTGAGGCGATACTGAACAACTTTTTCCTTTGGCGAAATGATGTATGAGGCTTCGTTTCTGAATTATTCACGAAAAACGCCGACCAATCAGGGCGCGCGCTCAAGCGCGCGAGTGTCCGGGACCGCCGCCGAGGGCGCGGTCTACGCGCGCTCTAATTGGCCAGTGGTTTTTCCTAAGTAACTCAAAAACGAAGCCTCGACCAACATTTTGCCAAAGGGGAAAGTTGTTCAAAATTGCCCCAGCAATCGCTTCTTAAAACATTTGCACGAGGTAGCGAAACACCCTGTAAATTGTAGCTGTAGTTATATTAGTTACAAACTGAAGTTACTGAATTGTTTATTAGAATCTTCTTAACAAACCAAAATAATAAACTACAACTTCAGTCATTTCAAATTATAACTAATGTAACTCCAACTTTAACAACTTGAACTCATAACTAACAAAACTTCAACTCTTATAAATGAATGACAAGTAAAAAAAGTCCAACCACGAATACCAAGAACGAATGCAAGTCGCAACTGCGAATAGATTGCCACTATCCAAAGCCCTTGCTTATCAGAATCTTGTTGTTGAACCAAAATAATAAACTACAACTTCCATAAGTTCAATGTATAACTAATATAACTTCAGTCTCCACGATTTCAAGTTACAACTAATCTAACTCCAACTTGAACAACTTGAACTTACAACTAACAAAACTTCAGCTCTTATAAATGAATGACAAGTAAAAAAAGTACAACCACGAATACCAAGAACGAATGCAAGTTGCAACTGCGAATAGATTGCCACTATCCAAAGCCCTTGCTTATCAGAATCTTGTTGTTGAACCAAAATAATAAACTACAACTTCCATAAGTTCAATGTATAACTAATATAACTTCAGTCTCCACGATT